>CM055276.1:24544660-24602509 GCA_029237695.1 Conchocele bisecta
TTGTAAGGGATAATAGGGATGTATAACCATTTCAAACACCACAGGATGACAAGTTCTACACTCGTTTACTGAAAACAAATTGGAATGAAAAAAATAATTTGAGTTAGTTATTTTATAGGAAAAACATTAACATGTATTTGGGGACCAAATATTTTGACATCTAGTTATCGTGGTTCGTTCGGCTTAAGAGCATGTGAGGAAACGGTGTGGCTATTTTAACAAAATACTGTAGATCCAGATGAGCCGGCTCAAAGCGAGCCATCCCATCAGGATCTGCAGTAATTTTGCAGTGTCGCGCTCGCCGATGTTTTGATAGAATACCAAAAACAAGAAAGCTGTAGGAGAACAGCATAGCTCGACTACGAGGGTGTCGATGTACACTAGCTTGACAAAAGAAGGTGGCTGCGGCCTACATAAAAAACCTTAACAAGGTTTGACTAAAAACATTAACCAAGGGAAACTAGAAATGTGGCTGTCGGCACACGAATACCCCACTGGCAGCCAAAGAAAAACGAGGCATTTTTATCCATATAGCCATTTAGCGAGCGTTAAGGTTTTCAAACGCATCAAGTCTGTGACCTTGACCCTGGGCATAGTGTGATAATCCATGCATCGGTGTAGAAGGTATAGAGCGGAAAGGGAATTTCAATAGGTTTGACCTTGACCTTCAACAATGACCTTTGACTTGGGAAGTAGGTGCGTGGGGTTATGATCGAGACACACCTTCTCATCCTGAGAATCATTTGTGCCAAGGCATTTGATAATCCATGCCATCGGTGTAGAAGATATAGAGCGGAAGGGAAATTTCAATAGGTTTGACTTTGAACCTTTCAACTGTGACCTTGACCTTGCGGACGTAGGTGCGTGGTTATTGATTGCGACCACACCTTCTCATCATGAGAAAAACATTTGTGCCAAGACCATTTGATAATCCATGCATCGGTGTAGAAGATATTAGAGCGGAAGGAATTTCAATAGGTTTGAATCCTTTGACCTTCAACTGTGACCTTGACCTTGGACGTAGGTGCGTGGTTATGATCGCGACACAACCTTCTCATTATGAGAAAACATTTGTGCCAAGCCATTTAAGGGAATTTCAAATATTTTTTACCTTTGAGCTTCAACTGTGACCTTGACCTTGGATGTAGGTGCGTGGGTATTGATCGCGACATACCTCTCATCCTGAGAAACATTTGTGCCAAGGCATTTGATAATCCATGATTCGGTGTAGAAGATATAGCGGGAAGGGAATTTCAATAGGTTTGACCTTTGACCTTCAACTGTGACCCTTGACCTTGGACGTAGGTGCGTGGTTATTGATTGTGACACACCTTCTAACATGAGTAAACATATGTGCCAAGCCATTTGATAATTCATGCATCGGTGTAGGAAGATATAGAGCGGAAGGGAATTTCAGTAAGGTTTGACCATTCAACAGTGACCTGAATGTAGGTGCGTGGTTTAGCAATTTGATAATCCATGCATTCAGTGTAGAAGAATATAGAGCGGAAGAGAATTTCAATAGTTTTGACCTTTGACCTTCAACTGTGACCATTGACCTTGGATGTAGGTGCGTGGTTATTGATGGCGACACACCTACTCATCATGAGAAACATTTGTGCCAAGCCATTTGATAATCCATGCATCGGTGTAGAAGATATAGAGCGAAGGGGGGGGGGGGAATTTCAATAGGTTTGCTTGGACCTTCAACAGTGACCTTGACCTTGGACGTAGATGCGTGGGTTTTTCCAAGTATGGTTGCTGTAGGCCCCAGGAGTATTCCATATACAAGCTTGAGTAAAAACCGTAACCAAGGGGAGATAACTAAGTAATCCAAGGATTAAAAGTAGGGTCAAGGTCAAAATATTAGGTCAGGGATTATTTTGATGTACATCAATAGGAGATGAAGTTGTCCAGTATGGTTGATGTAGGCCAGAAGAAGAAATATTCCATATACAAGCTTGACTATAAAACATTACAAGTAATTCAAGGTTAAATGTAGGTGAAGGTAAAATAAAATAAAGGTCAGGGGTTATTGATGTACATCCCATATGAGAAAAAGTTATCCAAGTATGGTGTCTGTATGCACAAGAGTATTCCATCTACAAGCTTGACTAAAAACCTTAACCAAGGTTGAGTAAAAACCTTAACCAAGGGGAAATTAAGTAAGTAATTTAAGGTTAAATGTAGGTCAAGGTCAATATATAGGTCAGGGGGTATTGATGTACATCACTAGGAGATGAAGTTGTCCAAGTATGGTTGGTGTAGGGCTATGAGTATTCCATCTACAGCTTGACTAAAAACCTTAACCAAAGAGAATTAAGTAAGTAATTCAAGAGGAAATGTAGGTCAAGGTCAAATATAGATCAGGGGTTATTGATGTACATCACTATGAGAAAAAGGTTGTCAATATGGTGTCCTGTATGCACAATAGTATTCCATGTACAAGCTTGAGTAAAAAGTTAACCAAGGTCGAGTAAAAACCTTAACCAAGGGGAATTAAGTAAGTAATTCAAGGTTAAATGTAGGTCAAGGTCAAATAAATTAGGTCAGGGGTTGTTGATGTACATCACTAGGAGATGAAAGTTGTCCCAAGTATGGTTGGAGTAGGGCCCAGGAGTATTCCATCTACAAGCTTGACTAAAAACGTTAACCAAGGGGAATTAAGCAATTCAAGAGGAAATGTAGGTCAAGGTCAAATTATAGATCATGGGGTTGTTGATGTACATCACTAGGAGATGAAATTGTTGTCCAAGTCAATGGTGGGTAGTAGGGCAGTAGTATTCCATATAGAGGTTGACTAAAAAACTTAACCAAAAGGAATTAAGTAAGTAATTGAAGAGGGAAATGTAGGTGAATGTCAAATATAGGATCAGGGGTTATTGATTGTACATACCTATGAGAAAGGTTGTCGAAGTATGGTGTCTGATGCACCATAGTATTCAATGACAAGCTTGAAAAAAAACCTTACCCAAGGGTTGACTAAAAACCGTAACCAAGGGGGAATTAAGTAAGTAATTCAAGAGGAAATGTAGGTCAAGGTCAAATATAGATCAGGGTTATTGATGTGATTCACTAGGAGATGAAAGTTGTCCAATTATATGGTGGGTGTAGGGCCCAGTAGTATTGCATATACAAAACTTGACTAAAAACCTTAACAAGGTTGACTAAAAACCCTTAACCAAGGGGAATTAACCAAGTAATTCAAGAGGAAATGTGGTCAAGGTAAATATAGATCAGGGGTTATTGATGTACATCACGAGGGAGATGAAGTTGTCCAAGTTATGGTGGGTGTAGGGCAGTAGTATTTCCATATACAAGCTTGACTAAAAACCTTAACCAAGGCGACGGTGACGCCGACGCGACGCCGACGCCGGGGTGACAAACTAAGCTCTACTTATTCTTCGAATAGTCGAGCTATATATAGACCAAAAACCCGGATGAACATACGTACGCCAATGTGCCGACATATCACGCTGTCCGCAAGCAGGGGTGCGACAAACAAGCATAGCAGATCTTACATGTGTGATGATTTAATACAATATTTAACCCTTACTACGCTGAATTAAATTTTGTCGCTGCTGGAAATGTTTCATTTTCAATATCTTGACAAAAGCCTGTTTTGACAGCGCATGAGAATCGTCTCCAGTGGAGACGATTTCTCATGATGCTGAAAAAACAAAAACGCTATTTGTCACCATTTACAAACACTGTAGATCGAGATGAGACGGGGCCCGTTCACTAAAACTTTGTACGATAAAAATGTTGTTCGAAGGTTTCTATAAATGTCTGGTCACATTAACGTGTTTCTCTAATGCTACCATTTTGTACCTACGGGTTCATTCCATTGAATGCAGAGCATCCATAAAAGATTTTCCAAAATCGGCTGTCAAAACAAATGTTATTGTGGATTTCAATTTTGGACTTACACACTTCTTAGTCATACAAAGTTTAGTGAAACGGGCCCTAGGTGGCTCATAACAAGCTTTATTGCATAAAACAGACTTTCACAGTGTAATGGCACGGTGCAGTAAACATCATCATACAAATACATAATCAAATTCACTGACAAATATGGAAAATGAGGCTGGTACAGAAATCAATGATAGGTGGTCAGAACAGCTTCAACATATTATGCTGTGCTTATGCAACTAGACAAAAGCGAGCAGGGGCTGACTTATACCCCCGGCCGCCGCATGGACTGACAAATAAAAACGTTAACGTGGACGGGCGGACGGACGGACGTTCTTACATTACTATACTTATGTGGCTTATCACATGTTAAATATTAGCCACATAAAACGATTTTTAGCCACATAAAACGATTTTTTAGGTGGCTAATTGTAACCAACCCTATCCTTTACCAAGTCCATAACCCTGTGGGGCCCCTTGAACGCCACATAAGTACCCTAATGTGTGTCCGGACCGGGGACGGACGGCACGGACGGACGTACGGACGGACGGGAGAAAAAAATACGAAAAACTATACTCCTCGACCTACTTCGTTAATGTTAAATTTCTGAATTTATTTATTATACCTCCGGTGGCAAAATTTAGAGAAAAACTGTGGCAAAGGGTTAATAACCAAAAGTGATAAGTATACTGTCCACAGGTTTGATATATTGAAATTATTGAAGTAATCCATCAAGGGATAGGGTAGAAGTTATGGAACAGAATTGAGACTCAGGTGAACTTGTTTTAATGTGGGAAAAAGTTCAAGTTGTTGAAGGGTCAAAAAGGTCAAGGACATATTAAGGGCAGCATGGATGTGTTAGCATTTGTCCACAGGTTAAACTGTGCTGAAGTATTTAAGTAATCCTTTCAAGGGAATAAGTTGTGACATAGTTGAAAGAAACTCCGGCAAAAACTTTTTAATGAGCCAGACTAAATGGTACAGACGGACGGGGACGAACACACAGTCCAAACACCATAATGCCTCAGGCCTCTACCACGAGACCACAGGGCATAAACATTGAAAATGCATTAATTTGTATGAGAATTAACACAAACAAGTAGGCTTATATATGCCACAAATTACATACTACAAGTAAAATGTACATGTTACATGGCAAAGTGGAAATGTTTTAACACATTATAGAGAACAGGGTGTAGGATCATGTGGTTTCCGAATGACGCCATGTTTTTACTTATGATGATTTTCAGTAGATTCCCTTTTACTGTTTAACAGAATAATACAGATTTTATGAAATATAGTGCAGCCAATGCAAAACCTTTTACCCTTTATTGTAAAGTTTGCTTTAACCCTTTCAACACGACAGGCCTGTACAGTCATATTGGCAAAACGTGTAGATCGAGATGAGCCGGCTCGTGACTAGCCGTCTCATCAGGATCTGCACTTTTTCATATTTTTTGAGAACAAAAACAGCCCCTAGACTAGTCTGAAAATCATTTTGTGACGATTGGATTGGTTGCAAAATTAATGTATTCCAGTTACTTAACCCTTACAACGCTGAGTTAATTTGTGTCGTCTGCTGAATATCTTTTATTTTTCTCATCAAAAATGGATTTGGCAGCCCTTTAGAATCATTTCCAATGGAAATGATTCCAAAATGCTGCCAAACCATGTTTTTACTGAGAGAAAAGACAAAATATGAATTATCAGCAGACGGCAGACGACTATTTTCGGTTCCCGCATTCTAAGGGTTAAGGGTGAAATGGTCAATATGATAATTTCTTAAGAAGAATCAGTTACCATCAATGTAGATAACAAGCTAGAACATGTGAATATAAGGTCAAGGTCATGTCATATGAAGGTCAAACGTTTCAGTTACTAATGTAGAAAAGTAGTTGATTATTGTGTGCAAGTTTGGTAGCCATAGGTGTTATTGTGGCCGAGAAACGGAATTAAACAGACAAAATGGTCCAAAGTGCGACGCACAGATGGAACGGACATAAGGATGCGGGACTAACAAGGGTACATTATTTGTTGCCCCCCCCCCCACCCCCCCTAAATAAAAAAAGAACGCTACTCGATTCTTCGTGATTGTGTTTGTTTGTTTATTGGGTGTTTAACCGGGCCTATAAACAGTAAGGTCATGTAATAACCGCGTAAACGGTTCGATCCAGTTTTAACATGCTGCATTTGGGAGAAAATCCCAAAATCAGAAACGGAATATTTGACATTGAGAACAAATATATTCAGCCCTGAAAATTTGATAAAAAAACTTGACTGGTGCCAGGCTCCATACCACACGAAGTCACTTGGCCCCTTCCATAAAAATAGGATGACGAATAATCGTAATAATCATATATAAGGGGCATAACCAGATTCAACTGTCACATACAAAATGCCAAATTTTAAGACGTATGTGAGGGCCAAACCAAGTCTCCAATCGGAATTCCGGTAAGGATGAACCCCGATCGTTAAATTACCCATCACATGCTCCCACCTGCCACCCACTGAAAACAATTAAGGTTTTGTCAATAAATTTTAGTGCAACAATAAAGCATGTACCGTCATCGTGCGCTATGTATTCGGAAACCATGTGATCCCATACCCTGAATAAGTCCATGTTAAATGTTAGTGTATGAAGTGTACGGAGCCCTGCAGGGGACATGGATTTTTTTTAATTAATTCGTTACCATGAAATAACAATTCATTCCCTCAATTTAACAATTCCCACGAAATGACAATTCGTTACCATGAATTAACAATTTGTTACCACGATATAACAATTCGTTACCTCATATTAACAATTCGTTCCCACGAAATGACAACTTGTCCCCTGAATTTAACAATTCGTTCCCTCGAATTAACAATTCATTTGTTAAATTGAGGGAACAAATTGTTAATTTGTGGTAATGAATTGTTAATTGTTAAATTCAAGGAACAAATTGTTATTTTGTGGGAACAAATTAATAACAAGAGTTGTCAGAAGACAACGAAGCTCGCCTGTTGGCAGCCTTCACTCAAACTTGGCACAGTTGCATAAAAAATTATATATAATTGACCTAGGGTTAAGGGGCATGCAGTGGACCTTGACATTGGGGTCAGAGGTGCAAGGTGGGTCGTGGGTTTGCTATAGCATAATATAGCATATTAAGATGAATGCATGCATGAAAAAATATCAATGCGCTTCATGAAAACAGAAGTAAAACAAAATTTAACCCAACGTTAAGTTTATGAACGCACTAAGTTGGTGATTTTCTACAGCATGATAGCTATTCACATGAGGAATGAATGATGAATGTGCTAAGTTTGTTTTGACCTTTGGGAAAGGGGTGGGAGGGGGGTGGGATCATGTATTTGCTGTAGCACAATAGAGGATCATCAGATGAATGCATGAATGAAAATATCAAAAATCCCGGTAAAGAAACAGAAGTTAAACAACATTTACCCCAACGTTAAGTTTATAAACATGCTAAGTTTGTGACCATTGACCTTGGGGTAAGGGTTGGGTGGGTGGGTTGGATTTGCTACAGCATGATAGAGGGTCATCTGAGGGAATGCATGTATGACATTTTCTTTACCCCAAAGTTAAGTTTTATGAATGTGCTAAGTTTGTGACCTTGAATCTGGGGTAAGGGGTGGGCGGTGGGTCATGAATTTGCTATAGCCACAATAGTTATCATCCAGATGAATGCATGTATGAAATATCAAGGCGTTCCATGAAAGGAAACAGATGTTTATAAGACATTTACCCAAACGTTATTATTTTAGTTTATGAATGTGCTAAGTTTGTGACCTTGACCTTGGGGAAAGGGGTGGGAGTTGGGTCATGGATTTGCTATAGTACGATAGAGTTTCATCAGATGAATGCATGTATGAAATATGAAGGTATTCCCTGTAAATGTACAGAAGTTACACAACATTTACCCCAACGTTAAGTTTATGAATGTGCTAGGTTTGTGACCTTGACTTTGGGGTAAGGGTTGGGTGGTGAGTCGTGGATTTGCTACAGCAATGATAAAGGGTCATCTGAGGAATGCATGTATGAAATATCAAGGCGTTCCATGAAAGAAAACAGATGTTACAAGACATTTAAGTTTATGAATGTGCTAAAGTTTGTGACCTTGACCTTGGGGAAAGGGGAAAGGTGGGAGAAGGGTCCGTGGATTTGCTATAGTAGATAGAGTTTCTCAGATGAATGCCATGTAGAAATATGAAGGTATTCCCTGTAAATAAACAGACGTTACACAACATTTTATCCCAACGCTTAAGTTTTAATGATTGTGCTAAGTTTGTGACCTCCTTGTCCTTGGGGTAAGGGTGGGTGGTGGATCGTGGGATTTGCTCTACAGATGAAATAGAGGGTCTTAAGATGAAAATCCATGCTATGAAACATGAGGCGTTCCCTGTAAAATAATAAACAGAAGTCAAACACAAAAAACATTTACCCCAATGTTAAGTTTATGAAAAAACAATGCTAGTTTGTGACACTGACTTGGGGTAATGGGTTGGGTGGTGGGTCAGGATGTGCTACAGCATGATAGAGGGTCATCTGAGGAATGCATGTATGACATATCAAGGCGTTACATGAAAGGAAACAGATGTTATAATAAATTTACCCCAACGTTAAGTTTATGAATGTGCTAAGTTTGTGACCTTGACCTTGGGGTTAGGGTTGGATGGTAGGTCATGGATTTGCTACAGCATGATAGAGGGTCATCTGAGGAGTGCATGTATGACATATCAATGCGTTACATGAAAGGAAACAGATGTTATAAGAAATTTACCCCATGTTAAGTTTATGAATGTGCGAAGTTTGTGACCTTGACCTTGTGGTAAGGGTTGGATGGTGGGTCATGGATTTGCTACAGCATGATAGAGGGTCATCTGAGGAATGTATGTATGAAATAACAAGGTGTTCCATGAAAGGAAACGGACGTTGTAAGTCATTTACCCAACGTTAAGTTTGTGGACGCCGCCGACGCAGCCAGGGGTATGCCATAAGATCTTATGCACTAAAAACAAGAATTCTACGTCTGCGGGGCTCCATAGAAATGCAAGTAAACAAAGTCATGCTAACATAATTTCTAAATCTAAAGCAAACACAAAAATATATATGCAGGGATTCCGCTGGCAATCGCCACTTTCACAATTGGCGATAAAAATAAACAATTGGCGATAAAAAATTACAATTTTCGAAAAAAAATCGCCATTTTTTTACATTTTTTTCCCCAGCGGAAACCCTGTATATAAGTACATGCATTCATGCTATACCAAGTTGTGATACATGCAATTGTGAATCTTGGAAAGCACATTTTCACTAAACAGGCGTTTTACTGTTTGTTTGCTTGTTTGTTTGTTGGGGTTTTTTTTAACGGCCTACCAACAGCCATTACGCAAACACGTCTTATTTGGAATTAATAAATCAGTGAACTACTTTCAGCAAGGGAGATAATCAATATCACGCAAACTATTTTCATACGAGCCAATCGGATTGTTCTGTTTATTAGTATAATATATAGTTTTAATCTATCTCCTGTAATATATGAAACATTATTTTGTTATGCTATTGGTACTAATACATGTACATGTTGTTTCAATAGCGTATCTCTGTAACGGTATCGTTGTAGATGGAGTTGCAAATAATTTAATAATCATTACGTTCCAAATGGTTGCGTAATACTGATAGCACTTCTGTATAAATGTAATCGTCCGTAAATGGGCCGCGATAGTCGTGAGGTTAAGGTTGCCGACTAAGATTTAAATTAATTTCTGATTCCGAAAGGGTCGGGGTTCAAACCTCAACTTGGTATATTGTTTTTTTTTCTCCATACATGTATATATTATTTTTGTGATTTTAATATTTTCACATTTTTATGATTTTAATAAAAATAGCTATAAATTGATAGAAACTTACCAACGATGAAAGTGTCCGTCTTTAAGTAATATATACACAGACAGTTTGTTACTGTTTTTTTAAGTTTGAGGTACTGTCTATACCATATATTTTTTTACTGTCCCAAAATCTATTTTTTTGGCTGTCACAATTAGTTAATTTTCGGACTGCAAACATTTTTTTCTGAATTTGAAATAATTATTGTCCTCCATCTGATCACAAAACTGTTCGAACTGAGCATGTGGCTAACACGACCAGAATTCACTGACCACAAACACAGTAGCCTTCGTCGTCTATATATTTATTAAATTATTATTTTTTATTTTATTTGAATTCCGCGTGAGCGCTGAATTTTGTGTCAACACCATTTACAGAAAATAGTGGTGATTTTCTAAACGAATATTTAAGAAATGTGGCTATATATTTTGTGTCAATTTTCAACACCATTTACGGAAAAAAATTACTGATTTTTTAAAACAATATCGGCATAACTAAAAATACGGTGATAGAATGGTTGTCAACTTTTCAACACCATTTAGAAAATATTACTGATTTTCTAAAAACGATATCGGCGAAGGTGACTGAACTATTTTTTTTTTTAATAACCAGCCGTCTAATAGATCTGTGTATAATCGAGAGTATATCGTTAATTGTCATGTTGTCTCTGACAGTGAGGTGTTGCGGCACACATCAAAACGACACGTCAATTTCAAAACATTGCCTAAGGGTCAACAGCTGTGTGGTGTCATCAGATCAACACCTCGTCACACAGACTGCGCATTATCAATTTTTTTCCACACAAAGCGACGTGTATTAACAACTAGATCTGTGTAATGTGTCGGGTGTAGCCAAAGACCATACATAAATTTGTAATTGGTCACAGTTGTAGCCTTAAAATATAATCTATTTCCTTAAATTACGTCCGCAAGTTGACAGATATTTCAGAGCAGACATCATCGTAATTTGCCATTATTTATTTCCAAAATTAGCCATATATTCTGTAAATGGCGTTGAAAGTGGACCATAAATTAAGACCAGATCAGTACGTTAAATCGCTATCGACGACAACTGACGATCCGCTGAGAGAGTAATACCATTTACGCGTATCCAATGTTAAATATACATCGTTATTTTTTTATGATTTTCGTAGTTTGTACCGAGAAATTCAAACCGTTTCCAATTATTGGGGAACATAATATCATGATTAGCACACCGTTTCACTAAGCGGGGGCTACTCAGGGAATGTGATCACACGGTCTATTGTTTACACTGGATTAATGGCGGCCCCCATGAGGTCTCGGGTAAATCTTATTTTTCAATAATACGACTGGTTTCTTTCTTTTAGTGATGATCCTGTTCCAGCCGTTAAAACTTATTTATTTAGCAGCATTACTTATGTAGTTAGTCTGAACATTCTGCAGAGAAATTTGAATTGGACGGAATCGAGCGTTGTTTAAACTTATTCCGGTTCATATGCACAGGTCAAAATATGAACTGAAAATGGTGCTTTGTGTGACAGAAATCCGTAAGAGGACGAATAAAAAAAATATTTTGTTATAAATATCACATATAGCGAAACAGCGGTAGCATCTACTGTTTTAATAATATGCATACATATTGTAATTAATGTTTAATAGTGATATACTTATGAATAATATACGATACTATGGTTTATACTCCAGCACTATGGTTTAAGGCTGTGTGATTTGCCTCAATATAAGCTGGATTAATTAATACTTATATTCATGCGCTTCATGAGAACATCAATACATTTAAAATATACAAATATTACTTAAAGGGGTACCGATACGATACATTTTACATAGGTAACTGGGGGTATGGCGAGTTACGCTCGCTAATACAATGCTTGCGTAATGTATGGTCATTTTAGACCGAGTCAATGGGATTAGTATTAAATCAAATATATTACCTGTACAAATGCGGGGAAAATACCAAAAGCAGAACTGAATATTTACAATAAAAAATCTATATATTCAGCCCTGAAATCAAAATAATCCTGATCTGATGCCAGGTGAGAAGCAAATTTTAGTGAAAGTTTAGTGAAACGGGCCCCAGGAGTAGCCTATTTCACCAACATTGCAAAGTATACTTTTCTAGCAAAGTATACTTTGAGGGAGTAATCATTGATTTGTCCGAAATGCATTATTTCATACAGAACTAACGATTGCATATATTTGATGATTAAAAGTATGCCGAATTATTACACTGAATTTATTACATTATCAAAGCCAAATTGGCTGTGATAATGTAATAAATTCAGTATAATAAAAATTAATAAATTTATCCTAAAATTGAAAATTTCTCCCTCAAAGTATACTTTTCTAGGAAAGTATACTTTGCAATTTGGGTGAAATACTGATGTTTAGTGGGGCAAAAATAGTATTGCCATGACAGAGTTTGAATGGCCATGTACAAAAACACATGCATTGCCAAATATATGGTCCATGCACAGGTTGAAGTAACGGACCGAGGTCTATAAGTACATTAAATATGCATAAAAGCATCAATAAATGAAGAATTTTTTTTTCTTCATTTATTGATGCTTTTATGCATATTTAATGTATTTATAGACCTCGGTCCGTTACTTCAACCTGTGGGTCCATGATCCAATATGTCGCTGTGACTGAGAAATGGGGATTATGGGATTTGTGACCTATATTGCTTGTTAAACGCAGGATGGGTTTTCATTGATGGAATAGCGATCTGGACATGTTGAAACGACAGCCAACCACATGCAGTCTGCACAACACTTGCTACCAAAAACAAAAACATTCTGGGTCTGTCATTTACATTTAGTCCTGTCACGGAACACATGTAGATAGTGTTGTAGGAAATAATGTGAGACTTTTGAACAATTCTATCTGCAGTACTTAGCGAATGATATGCCATTTAATGCCACACATTTTATCATAAATGGAGGTAGACACGCAGCTATAAAATGACATAAATATCCAGGGTTTGTATCGAATTTAAAATAAATGCATCAACATATTAATTGGAAATGTGATGGTCACAAACTTGCTTTTGTAGTCGAAAGTGCTTTTATAGTATCAAATCATCAGTTTATCACTGGACTGCATAATAATGTATATCAGGCGATGGTAATGCGATCCTCAAGAAAGACACACGGCGACAATTATAAGGTATCACGCTACCAAATCTGCCCGGTATCGTGTTTTGTCACAAAGTTAATGTTATAAGCGACCTACTGCCTACTTTAAAATATGTCGTCGCATACGAAATGTTAAATGATTCCCCAAAATTATTTCAGACAGCAGCAAACAACAGGGAAATGCCTCACTGTGCCTTATTTGAAAATTATTCATACGAAATTACGTTACTTGGGCCGCAATCCAAAATATGACGTTACATTAGCAACTGCAACACGAGCCATACACATTATTTTCATACTTTGTCTTGGCCTAATGGGAGACACTTGGCCAGGGTACGAGATATCCAAATTTGGTTGACATGCAATAAAAGATGACAAATCTATAAGACTAACGGATCAACACCCCTTGTATACGCCGTTGATAAAAACGTCGTAATTTCGACGTCATTGATATAAAACGTCATATAAGTTTTTACCACACGTCATAAAACTACTTCTAAAATGAAACATAATTGGGATACATTGATAATTTTGGCGGCATATGGCTTTTAAAAGATGTACAATTCAGAATACGCGAAAAAGTAAAAACTGAAAATGTTGTCATTAAGCCCGGTTTTCGCACGGCGTGGCTCATATATTTTCTTTGTTATTTCTCAATGAAAGTATATGTTGTGACCACTCATTTGAACCGTCTCGATGAGACGGTTCAAATGGTGGTCGCGACATATGCTTCTAAGCACATTTAAAGAAAATATTTATGATTTTCCCCAATCAGAATGGCATATCCTCATGCAGCAAGACATGGGTTAATTTAATAGTCCAAATTTAACATACACTACCACCTGCACTAATCTTGCCGATATTTGTCAAGTTCTTTATTTAAAAATACTTGAATAGTGTACTCGAAATCAAGCAGCTACAGCTCAGGCTCAGACAATCAAATTGCTTGATTGCGAGTCAACATATCCTATAGATGTTCAGAAACGTTGATAATCTGGGCAAGATTAATGTGGACAGTTGTGTAGATTGATTGATTGATGTTTAACGACCTATTAACAGCTAAGGTTATTTAACGCCAGACCAACGGTTTCGATCCCGCATTTAACCTGCTGCATTTGCGGGGAAATCCCAAAATAAGAACGGAATATTTAATGTAATTTTTTTTTCTTATTCAGCCCTGAGATTAGAATAACTGGACCTGGTCCATACCACACCGAAGTCACTTTCCCCCTTGCCCTAAAAGTAATAGGATTATGCATAATCGTAAGCGGTTGTGTAGAACAGACCAGGTTATATATGTAGGGGTCAATCGGATGACACATCATGGTCCATATACTGTGGAACCTCTCTAAACCAGACACCAAGTAAACACCTGTGATCTTATTTTTTTATGAGTTTCTTGGCCATTTATCTCAGGTGATAATGTCTGTTAGTGATCGCATAACACACACCGATGACTCAGAATGATCAAATGCCTGATTAACAGTGAAACCTCTCTACGCAGGTCCCCAGGGTGTCCGGCGTAGAGAGGTTTCACTATAGTAGAAGCGGTGACAAACCCGATATTGACCACATCCCAGAGCCAGGTTTCGGGGAAAAAACTTCGAACTTTCTGTCCAGGCTCGTCGCCATTGTTAATTGAAAGGACTTCCGTATTCTGTTCCACTGCTACCGGAGGCACGGCCGACTCCACCGCCATATTGTCCAGCGCAAAATATTCTATAACTGAGACACACCATGTGATTTTGTACCTTTCATGAAATACGTTTACAAAATTTACAATATTTTCCACAAATGGCGTCAGAAGTTGGCAACATTTCCAGAGTACATGCGGAATTATGATAGTGGTCTAGGGGCCGTTTCACTAAACTTTGTACGACTAAGTGCACATTTAGGATCCCCCATCAGTAAAAGTTATTTCCCTTTGTTGGATATGCCGGTCATTTTTTTTTGGGGGGGGGGGGTGTGGGCAATATTCTATTAGGCCCTATAGACAAATACATGTAGTGGAAATAATTAAACTTTGCACGCAACAAAAACTTTCCATATATGATTTGAACAAAATATATTTGCTAAAGCACTAAAATTCATGGGAGACTACTCCATGGCACATTAGCTTATCTTGGAACTACGTATTGATGGAGTTACATATGTATCTGGGCACAAATTCCGTTAGCCCCATTTCTCCAGTCACGGCCACATATGTCAGGACGCTATGTCTGGGGCCCATTTCACTAAATTTTGTACGACTAAATTGTTCATAAGTGCAAATCTAGGATCGTCTGGAAATTTCAATTGATGCATTTATAGAGCATAGGCTGCATATGCAGCCTATGCTCAATAAATGTAAATCCAATCATTGTTTACAAGAAAACATTGCGAAATTTACAGACTATCATAATTTTGCACTTACAAACATTTTAGTCGTACAAAGTTTGGTGAAACGGCCCCCTGTAGTGTAGAAAGGGTCAAAGGCTCAGAAATATAAACATCAGTATGTAATAATGGGGAAGCTAGACAAAAATCTATACTCAAAATCAAGCCGTTTGATTGGCTGGATCTGAGCTGTGCATATCCAGCCAATCAGACTGCTTGGTTTTTAGCATGAGAATTGAGTACATGCTCAGGAATATAAATGTGGCTGTGACTGGAGAAATGCGGCTTATGGGTTTTGTATCCAATGTAGATCCAGACCAGCCTGTGCATACATTCGCAGTCTAATCAGGATACGCACTATTCGCCATTCCATCATTGAAACACCCGTCATGCTTCTAACAAGCAATATAGATCATTATCAGGCTACAGGAGTGTGCTATTTTACCAGGAGCTATATCAGACACAAATCCCATAAGCCCGATTTCTCCAGTCACGGCCACATATAATCACAGGGCGAGGCGCGAGCAGAGACAAAACCAACCCAATAGCTATAATATCCCAGAGCCACGTCTCAGGGAGTGAGTGAGTGAATAGGGTTTAACGTCCGCTTTTCTGACATAGAGGTACAAGCCTCAGGGAGTCTACACGCAGACGGGTCAACGGGGTCGTGTCCCGTATCCACCTGTCCAACGGGGGTAAATCCCAACTGCAGAACTCAATATTTACAATCAAAATATATATTCAGTCCTGAAATTAGAACAACCTGATCTGGTGCCAGACGTCTCAGGGAAGTAACTGCGAATGGTTTCTGGCTCGTTGCTAGGTGGTTCACTGTTTGGGTCTTCCTTGGCAACAGCCATTGGGACCCACTCATCCACCTCCACATTTGCCATGGCAATGTCTCTTCCAGGAGCCACCCCTCCTGCTCCTCGGTAATCTTCAAACACTACTATTGTATTTATTCTAATAGCAGCACTCTCTCTAACAGTAGCCCCCTCTCTAATAGTAGCCACCTCCCCTATCTAATAGTAGCCCCCTCTCTAAGAGAAGTCTCCTCCCCTATCTAATAGTAGCCCCCTCTCTAACAGTAGCCCCCTCCCTATCTAAATAGTAGCCCCCTCTCTAAGAGTAGACTCCTCTCCTATCTAACAGTAGCCCCCTCTCTAACAGTAGCCCCCTCTCTAATAGTAGCTCCCTCTCTAATAGTAGCCCCTCTCTAACAGTAGCTCCCTCTCTAATAGTAGCCCCTCTCTAACAGTAGCTCCCTCTCTAACAGTAGCTCCTCTCTAATAGTAGCCCCTCTCTAACAGTAGCTCCCTCTCTAACAGTAGCCTACTCTCTAATAGTAGCCCCCTCTCTAATAGTTGCTCCCTCTCTAACAGTAGCTCCCTCTCTAATAGTAGCCCCCTCTCTAACAGTAGCTCCCTCTCTAATAGTAGCCCCTCTCTAACAGTAGCCCCTCTCTAACAGTAGCCCCCTCTCTAATAGTTGCCCCATCTCTAACAGTAGCCCCCTCTCTAATAGTAGCCCCCTCTCTAATAGTCGCCCTCCCCTATCTAACAGTAGCCCCTCTCTATCTAATAGTAGCCCCTCTCTAATAGTAGCCCCCTCTCTAATAGTTGCCCCCTCTCTAACAGTAGCTCCCTCTCTAACAGTAGCCCCTCTCTAATAGTAGCCCCTCTCTAACAGTAGCCCCCTCTCTAACAGTAGCTCCCTCTCTAACAGTAGCCCCTCTCTAATAGTAGCCCCCTCTCTAATAGTTGCTCCCTCTCTAACAGTAGCTCCCTCTCTAATAGTAGCCCCTCTCTAACAGTAGCCCCTCTCTAATAGTAGCTCCCTCTCTAACAGTAGCCCCTCTCTAATAGTAGCCCCTCTCTAATAGTAGCTCCCTCTCTAACAGTAGCCCCTCTCTAATAGTAGCCCCTCTCTAACAGTAGCTCCCTGTCTAATAGTAGCCCCTCTCTAATAGTAGCCCCCTCTCTAATAATTGCCCCCTCTCTAACAATAGCCCCCTCTCTAATAGTAGCCCCCTCTCTAATAGTCACCCCTCCCTATCTAACAGTAGCCACTCTCTATCTAATAGTAGCCCCCTCTATAATAGTAGCCTCCTCTCTAATAGTAGCCCACTCTCTAATAGTAGCCCCATCTATAATAGTAGCCCCCTCCCCTATATAATAGTAGCCCACTCATATAGTAGCCCTCCCCTATATAATAGTAGCCCCTCTCTAATAGTAGCCCCCTCCCCTATATAATAGTAGCACACTCTCTAATAGTAGCCCCCTCCCCTATATAATAGTAGCACACTCTCTAATAGTAGCCCCCTCTATAATAGTAGCCCCCTCTATAATAGTAGCCCCCTCCCCTATATAATAGTAGCCCCCTCTCTAATAGTAGCCCCCTCCCTATATAATAGTAGCACACTCTCTAATAGTCACCCCTCCCTATCTAACAGTAGCCCCTCTCTATCTAATAGTAGCCCCCTCTATAATAGTAGCCTCCTCTCTAATAGTAGCCCACTCTCTAATAGTAGCCCCATCTATAATAGTAGCCCCCTCCCCTATATATGAGCCCACTCATATAGTAGCCCCCTCCCCTATATAATAGTAGCCCCCTCTCTAATAGTAGCCCCCTCTCTAATAGTAGCCCCCTCCCCTATATAATAGTAGCACACTCTCTAATAGTAGCCCCCTCTATAATAGTAGCCCCCTCCACTGTCTATAGTAGCCCCCCCCCTCCCCTATATAATAGTCGCCCCCTGTCTAATAGTAGCCTCCTCTCCAATAGTAACTTCCTCTCCAATAGTAGCCCCATCTCGAATAGTAACCCCTCTCTAATAGTAGCATCCTCTATAATAGTAGCCCCATCTCTAATAGTAGCCTCCTCTCTAATAGTAGCACCCTCTCTAATAATAGCCCCTCCTAATTTTCAAATTCAGCAGGTGATTTTAGGCCGGGTTAACAAGAGTCAAATTCCATATTTCATATGTATGGATGCGGGGGAAAATCCCAAAAATCAGAAGAGTATTTAGAGAAAACACTATATATTCAGCCCTGAAATTAGAATAACCTGACCTGGTGCCAGATCCTCACCACACCAGTCACTTAGTCCCACTCCCTAAAAGTAACAGGATTAGTACTAATCTTATTACTTTTATAAAGGGTATAACCGGATTCAACTCTCATGTAACAAAATATCCCATGGTTAAAGGTACATGCCCACACAGTAGGCACAAAATGTTCTTTACAGGAATTAAATAAGTGTATAATTGTGTCACTATTCCATCAGTTCAAAAAATTACGAGAGCCCGCTATACAAATATAATCATTTAGTAATATTTATTTTACTGATAGTGACTCGCGGTGATATCAGGCTATTTTGATATGCAAATGAGGCATGATATTTTTTAATTATTTATTCTAATGAAATGCATCACCTGAAAAAAATATAATTTTCGACAGATTATAAAGTATGATCATTGCACATCAAAAAATAAATACAGATAATAAATAGTAATGTCCGTTAACATTTTAAGGAAACACGGTAATCGCCCCTGATATCATTGTGGAAATTTACGTCTGCTATATGTATAATAATGCCAATCAGTGGGGTAATGGTGAATGAATGTGTATTTTTCCAGAAAATGTCATATCTACAGAATATACAAAATTATCTGTCTCCCTATGTGGGACCCCAGCTTTAAGTTACCATTCGCATTCTCCCAACCATCCACCAACAGAAACACCAAGTAGGCTTGTGATTATTGAAGTGAAAGGGTTGAACGTCCCAAAAACAGCTAAAGTTATATAGAGACGAGGTCCTTAGTTTCAAGTCTCATCCAAAAGACAAATGGGATAGAAATATTATGAAAGTCTGTACTTGAAATAGTTGAACAAGAACACTGCCAACGGCATGTATCCCATCCATGTGGTGGTTTTATAAACATGCACATGGAATTTTAAGCCAATCGTTGATGCAGCAGACGTAAAAGGAGAAGGAGAAACGTGCAGGCATCTACAGAACTGAAAAAGTCATTTGACCTTGACTTTGGGCATGGGGAGACCCTGGGTGGGGCAGGAAATAACAATATGCTCAGAAAGATGCTCAGGAACATATATTAGACACGCCATGTGATTTTATACCCGAGAAGATGTGCGATATCTCATAAAAAATATTTACAAAATTTACGATATTTTATATAAATCATGTCGAAAGTTGACAAAATATGAAAATTTTATCAACTTTCGACGTCATTTACACATGGCATGTCTCATACAATGACAGGGCGAGGCGTGAGCGGAGACAAAAACCAACCCAATAGCTACAATATCCCATAGCCACGTCTCAGGGAAGTAACTGCGAACGGTTTCTGGCTCGTTGCTAGGTGGTTCACTGTTTGGGTCTTCCTTGCCAACAGCCTTAGTGATGGAATCATCCAGATCGGCACTTGCGAAAGCTAAACTGTCGCCTCGTGGCTCGAGACCCAATCCTACTGGTCCTCGATAATCTTCAAACACCAATAACACTTGTGATTATTGGAGTGAAAGGGTTTAACATCTAACAGACAAGGTCATAACGCGACAGGACCTTTGTTTCAAAATACCAATGAGGTGGAAATACTATGAAAGTTTGTACTTGAAATAGTTAAACAAGATCCCCACCAACAGCATGTACGTATCCCATTGACATGGTGGCTGGATCATAAACATGTACATTGATATGGTAAAGAAGCAAATACTGAAAGAATATAAGAATGATGACACACATGCATTTGAAGTTTCAAGTGAATCACTCGTATGGTACAGAGGGTATATAGAGAATAGTAGGTTAGTGCCGTGAATGGGAAAAAATATCTGGCAAGGCTTAGGAAATGGGATGGGCGAGGCTCTGCCCGGCACATCCCGTTTCCGTGCCGCGCCAGATATTTTTCCCATTCATGGCACTAACCTACTATTCTATTTATCCCGTCAACACCTACAAATGGCTTTAAAATGCCAAAAAAATAACCCCAGTCACCGTACATATTCATACGCGGTGATTAGGTCGTATCGACAGGATATCAAAAAAAGTTTCATGGCACCGTGTTTCACGGCACATACGCACTGTGTTGATGGGATAAAACAGAATGAACGTATTGAACTTGGAATATACAAGTTAGTTGACCTTAATCTGGGGCAAGGGGGGGTTGCTGGGGTGGGAAATGAAAATATGGATGATGAATGATGACAAACCTACACATGAAGTGGCTATGAGAATAGAGTAAAGAAGTTATAGGAAAATGGAGAAACTTGCACACATCTACTTATTGGCCTTGAACTTGGGCATGTACGTATCCCATCAACATGGTGGCTGGATCATAAACATGTACATTGATATGGTAAAGAAGTTATTATAGGAATGAATGGCCTTTTTGTGGAATTTATCGGGGTATAAACTTGGAAAACTCGCGGGAATACTGGACGAAGGCCGGAAGGCCTCGTCCAGTATTCCCGCGACTTTTCCAAGTTTATATCCCAGATAAATTCCACAAAAAGGCCATTCATTCCTTATAATTCCAGCATTTGAAATAAATTCATCACGAAAATGTGTTTATTTTCCGTTTTCTTAAGAATTATTTTAACTGCACCTCACGGTCACGGAAAGTAGTTCGGCGTGGGAGTTTACTGGGATATAAATTTTGGACAGAGACTTGCTACAGGCCAATCAAATGTTAGGGAATTGTGTAAAGATTTTTGTGCTGGAATTATGTAATAATACACTAAAATAGGAGAATGGTTAAATTTGTTTTACGTTTGAATCATTTGTTCCCAATTTAATAATGAAGAAAATCATGACAATAATCCACTTGTAAAAATAAAATACGCATTTAATTTGACATCAGGAGGTACAATACTCTTTAGACACAAAGCTTATCTGGAGTGCTGCAGTCATACAGTAAAGAAGTTATAAGAAAATGGAGAAACAGAAACACATCTACAGGACACAAAAATTATTTGACCTTGACCGCGGGCATGGGGGAGCATGATAAGGCAGGAAATGAAATTACAGATGATAATAAACATGCACATGAAGTTTCCAGTCAATCGTCCATACGATAAAGGGTTATTGTATAATGGGAAATGTGACTGACAGACAGACGGATGACTTTTGCATTCCTATATCCCATTTTCGCTACATGTTGGGATGAAAATCAAGCCGTCTGATTGGCTGAACTACATTTTTAGCTGGAGTACATGATTAGAGATATATATATAATATTGGCCAGACACACATACATACGTATGGACGGACGGACGTATGCCAATGTGCCGACTATATAGAACTGTCCACAAGTGGGCGCAACAAAAAACATGGTTTGACAGCACTTGAGAATAATTTCCAATGGACATGATTCTAAAGTGATGTCAAAGCATGTTTTTGATTGAGAAAATTGACGACAAAATTTAAATCAGCAGTGTAAGGGTTGATTGGCCGGAACTTGGAACCACTGCCATGTGCTAAGGTAGGCATGACAAACTGCTTGGTTTCCAGCATAACATTTGAATGTCTCTTCTCAGTAATGTTAACACTTAGGAAAAAACCGGGAACCGAAAATTGTTGTCTGTTGTTGTTTCTTATTTTGTATTTCTTCTCCATAAAAACATTGTTAGACAGCACTCTACAATCAATTCCATTGGAAATGATTCTAAAATGCTGTTAAACCATGTTTTATTTAGAGAAATGACAAAAAATGAAACGACAGCCGACGCCAATTATTGTTTCCAGCATTCTAAGGGTTGATATTTCACTCCTGACATGGGACTTTTTTCATGTCAAGTTTCTGACTTTCATTATGCAGAAAAGGGGGGTAATTTTGTAAAAATAAAAAAATTATCCACAACTGGTGCAAATCTTGATGACATGGCTCATTATGAGCTGGCTCATCATGATCTACACTTTCTGCAAATATTAGGAAAAAGGACGATTTCTAGTGTTGAAAGGTTAACCTTTACTATGCTGAATTAAATGTCGTCTGCTGGAAATGTTTTATTTTCAATATTTCTTGATAAAAACCTGGTTTTGACAGCACATGAGAATCGTCTCCAGTGGAGACGATTCATATGTGCTGTCAAAACCAGTTTTTTGTTAAGAATTAAAGCAAAAATGAAAAACAGTAGACGGCCATTTCCGTCAACTGCGTAGGAAGGGTTAAAGGTGAATTCATCATTCAAGATACACTCCAATCTTTGAATGAGAAAAATTGGTAGAAAGTTTGTTTGTTTGTTGGGGTTTAACGGCCTATCAACAGCTAAGGTCATTTAAGCCGGGTCAATGGGTTTAGTACTAAATCCCATATCAGGGCTTAAAAATTCACTCACCCCGCTCGCCATGGCGAGTCAATTTTCGTGTTGGCGAGAGGATTTTCTTGTCACTGACACTGGCCCGATTTAGGGGATGAGCCAGACCTCTGAAAATAGGGTTATCACTACCACCTGGGGGGGGGGGGGGGGGGCAAATTGCCACTATATTTTATGGAAAGGTATACATCTCTAGATATTATTTCCGCATGATAGCAGTTTGAACCTTGTAGCTTAACGATTTTATGGCCTTTTATGTAATCCTCCCTCGCGGACAAATTTGCGGTTCATAAAAACATTTTTTTTGTGAATATAGCAAATAAACACACTATACAAGGCAACCACGCACCATGATTGTTCTGAAGCAGAAGGCTTATGGTTTATACTTTGAAGAAAATCAAAATTCCATACTTGTATCCAAGATGGCTACCAATATTCAAGATGGCCGCCAAAAACCATATGTTTTTACCAACTACAGCAAAATGTTAAGTCCATATGTTGTTATTAATAGTTTTTATCGCTTCATTACATTAACCCATTACTTATAACATATTTTTAAATGTTGAATATTTTGTTCTGCTTCCGTATGTATGAAATAAATTCCTATAATTAAGATGGCGGACAATAAATCATATGTTTGCTATGTCTTTGCTGTAACGTAATGTTACATCTAATAATAGATTTCATCAATAATTGCTATAGGCTAATTGGTTTCACAGACAAATTTACACTGTCATTAAATAATTGAGTCATTTACATATTGATAATATATTTTGTCAAATTCAAAATGGCCGCCATGAACATACAAAAGGCTGAGAACAAAGACTTTCTGTGGACGCTAACCAGACAGATTGATCCTGAGAGCCAGACTATACCAAGTTGAACAGGCTTCAATATTATTACACGGAGCATGATATATGTATCCAAAGATGTGATAGGGTATCTCCCAACAATTAATGCTCCAGCGACTGACATGTCAACAGTACTTGAAACTATACGTCAATCAGAGCTGCTGAGACAGCAATTGAAGCTGGGTGATATTTTTGTAGTCATGGACCAGGCCCTCTATGGAAAGGCTACAGAAATACTATGGAAACACAAAGAGAGATATTCCCATATAGTCATTCGACTGGATACCTTCCATACAATAATGACGCTGCTCGCTATTATTGGACGACAGTTTCAAGATGCAGGACTGCGTGATATATGCATTGAAGCTGGTTTAGTTGTGCATGGTGCATGGACGTTAAGATGTATAACCGCGCTGTTCGGGTACATAAGATCATATATGAAGGTCTCATGCGCTTGGCATGGCAAGGATTTATTCAGTGGCTGGAAACAAGACACACCAACAGTAGCGAAGTGATGGCAATATTTATGACACAGGTACATGAACTCCGCGATGACCAATGTCAGGAGAACTTTGATGATATTATGCAATGTGGTGATCTGAAAGAGGTGATCTCCCTCTGGAATGTATATCTAGACAATCTAAGACACAACAACGGGGATATTTCTGCATTCAGGATGTCATACATCGATATAGTTGGTGCAATATTGTTGAACCTGATCAGAGCTTCTATGGAAGGAAATTGGGAGTTGCATCTTGCCGCCATACTAAATCTAATACCATGGTGCTTTGCCTACGACCGATTGAACTACGCACGATATCGTACTGTCTATTATGCCCAGATGAGCAATCTGCAAGCTGATCATCCCGCCGTGTATAGTCAATTTCGTGATGGAGGATTCTCCGTACAACTTTCAGACAACAATCCATTTGGCCTCCTCCCAGTGGATCAGAACACAGAAATGACTGTCAATAAAGACACACAGACAACAGGAGGGACGACGAAGTTCTACCAAAAGACTTCCGCAGTCAACCAATTTTAATTAACAGCCAAATATCGTAGTGGCTTCCTTATAACCTGCGAGAACTGACACGGAAAAACAAATCTGGACTAAACCATTCAGAGTTGCAAAAACCCCGATTCGAGAAAGATGAAAAGAGTGTCACGGCTGTGGTTGAAGTCCTTGAAAATTGGATTAACCCGTTTGAAGAAAATGAAAACAGTGTGTATATTTCGACAGCAATCGCAGTTCCACAAGATGTGAGACATGATCTAATGATTGCCAAAGCAATGGGAAAACAGACATATGAAAAATTCAAAGAAGAAAGGCTTGAAACAGATCCACAGCAACAGAAGTTCCATGATCCTCTACAGAAGCAAAGATTGGAGACCTTCACAAGCTCGAGTATAAAGAAGCACACAGTTGCACATGGCAAGTCCATCATATTGAAGACTGATAGCTCATTATTCGGCAGAATAATTGTAATGGACATTAATTGGCGACCCCCGAAGGGACCCCGAGGAAAACAACGAAAGCTGTTGTGTTGGCCAAGCACTTTCAGAAATTATCAACACCAGTGAATGACATCCCAGCAAATTCAGCAACAGTACTCGATGGAATGAGTTTAGTTCAGAAGGTGAAGCCCAACATCTCAACTTTTGGTGATATTGCAATATCCATCCATGGCATGATATGTAAAGAAGGCTCGGAAAGCAACCGGATAGATGTTGTGTTTGACACATATGAAGAATTGTCCATTGAATCTGTCGAGAGATCACACAGAGGTGAAGGGCAAAGTCTCCAGTTGCACAATATCAGCTCAACACAAACAGTACGACAGTGGAGATCATTCTTAAAACAAGTCAACAACAAAAGTAGCTTAATAGATTTCGTTTCTTGTCCATGAGTGGCAGAAGCCAAAGTACACACATAAGCTACAAGGAAAGGTCGTAATCGTGACACACGTGGAAAAGTGTTGGCAGATCAGATAATTGTTGTGAAGAGATTTATGCATTACAGAGTACACACGAAGAGGCAGATGGGCGATTACTGCTTCATGCGACACATGTTGCAGATGCAGGGTACAAAGCTGTCGTCATATGCTCAGATGACACAGACGTGCTTGTTCTATGTCTAGGATTTTGTGAAAGCATTAGTGTACCACTTTTCATTAAAATGCACATGTCAGATTGATTAACGTTGAAACAATCACTGCAGCTATTGGACCTGGTGTTTGCGGTGCACTTATTGGAATGCATGCATTCACTGGCTGGGAAAAGGAAGCTCAGGGCCTTGCAGATTATCAAGGCAAATCCAGATGTAAGGGAAACCTACACACAGTTGGGATCTGACTGTGACTGGAATATTCCACCTCAGCTACACACCAAATTAGAAGCATTTGTAAGCCTGCTCTATGTAGAAAAACCACAAACATCCAACATAAATGACTTGAGGTACAATATTTTCTGCTCGAAAAGGGGGAAATTTGAATCCCATCAAATGCCACCATGCAGGAACTGCCTATTTAAGCATGCATTACGTGCAAATTACCAGGCTGCTATTTGGAAGAGAAGCCTTGTAGCAGATCCAGAAAGGCCATCACCACAGAGACATATGGTTGGAAGGACAGCGTCATCTCAACATTGGCTGGATGGACGGATTACCAGCTCCTGAAGCGGTTTGGAGCTGCTGTCTTGCAAATGTTCTCGGCTGTGCAAATTACCATCTTGTGTCTGTCTGTCAAATGGACTGAGATGCACAGACATGTGTCCACTAAGAGACTGCAGTAATCCACCTTCTGACGAGTTTGAACCCGAGGGGACTGCAGAAGTTGACCTTTATGATAGAGATGAAGACGAACTTCACATTTGAATAGAACATAGTATTGATGTCATGTGCAGGTATAATGGACATTCGGTTATAGACAATTGACATTAAGTCGTATTATCAATCGTATTTGTAAGCACCATTGGTTATAAGCATACATGTTGTTTAATTACATAGTTTGTATTAATAACATATTTTGTGAGCACTTTTAGCAATAGATTACTCGATAAATAGTTACATAAGTATACACAATTACCTTGGTTGGTATTGAATCCTACATCGTTTCTTTTTGAAAAAGTTGTATCTCAATTAATCTGCCAAACATAACATGTTTCCGAAATTTTACTGTTGGCCATCTTGGATTTACCCACATCAAACTATTTGGTATAATTATGTATCTATACATGATAAACATGGTCAAATATGTGGTACTATGTACATTGTATATGTTTGAATAACAATTGTATCATCATATATGCATATTTGTAATAAAAGTGCATTTTTCCTTTACGATACATAAACGTAGTTATTTATGGCAGCCATTTTGTTTTGTATGTAACCAACTGCTGGAATTAGGCAATTCGGACTTTTTCAACATAAATGCAATGAAATTGTACATTTAGAAACACACTCCATTGAAAAATTTGTACTACTAGCATAATTTAAGTACACATAGTAAAATTAGTGGTTTTTTGGCGGCCATCTTGGATTTTGAGCAATTGTTAACTCTTTACAGCTTAAGAGTCATTAGACAAACAATTTCAGTAACTTTCAAATCAATTGAATGTTTTTCAGTGTAGTTATTAGCAGTAGTTGTTAAAACTGTGATTTTTTTATGGGGCATTTTTTTTTTTTCCTCGAGGGGGGTCTACAAAACATGCCATAAAACCGTTAAGCTACAAGATCCAAACTGCTATCAAGCAGAATTTGGCGAGTAACAAATCGGGAAAGGCCATTCTGTATTTTTCGAAAATTTACGGAACTGACAAAATTTGCATCTTAAGTTCCATTCTTTTATTGGTTTTCCTAACGCTTTCCGCGATCTCAAAACCGGAAATGATGTTTTTAATGTTTATATTAGAAACCGGGATATTGATCGATTACAGCATCCCTGTACTCGACAATTGGACGTTCAGACAGTTGCTATGCGCTCGGCAGTTAGTTTTTACTCACTCCTAAAACACTTAATAAAGTTACAAAGCATCTGGACATGCGTAGATCGTCTTCTAAATAATGATGCACCCGCGTTTTAATTAAAATTGTGGTTGTGACTGGAGAAATGGGACTTATTGGATTTGTGACCAGTGTATGTCCTGATCAAATAGCACACCCTCAAGCTCCTGTAGTCTGATAATAATCTTCTTGCATTTTCCTAAAATGTTGGGCAAGTAGCTTTTTGGTCTGGGCGAGTAGATTATAATTGTACTTGCCCAGCCGGGCAAGTACAAAAAGTGAATATTTTTAAGCCCTGCATATATTACCTGTACAAATGGGGGTAAAATCCCAAAATCAGAACTGAATATTTACAATAAAAAAAACTAAATATTCAGCCCTGAAATCAGAATAATCCTCATCTGATGCCAGGTCCTCACCACACCAGAATCACTTTGCCCCCTCCCAAAAGCTGTAGGATCAGTAATAATCTTACTACTTTTATAATGGGCAATAACCCAATTCAACTCCACGGTAACAAAAGAGCCAAAGATATTTTTAAATGTGAATAATATCAATCGGCGTGCAATGGATTAGGAGCAATAACAAAACAGTTAGGAAATGCTATTGTAAGCATAACTAATTATAGACCATATCCTGTTAACAACAACTAGGGCTCCAGATCAGGAAATAGTAATTGACCGAGTATTGTCACTTCATCATTTCTGAAGCAATTGGGTATTTCAAAATTTTAATTGGGTAAAATAAAATCACACTACTGTTTCCATATCAACAGACAGCAATTATTTAAGTTTGCTTCAAAATGAAAACATGTCTTGGCATTTCATTAGAATCGTCTCCTTGGAGACAATTCTAATGAAATACCAATATGTGTTTTCAAGGAAAATAAGAAAAATATGCTATATTTGTGGTCTGTTTATTGTTTTCTGCAGCATCATAAAAGTACCACAATATATTTATTGCTTTTTGATACTCGCTTCTTCTGAATTGGGTTTTTGGCAATTTTAATTGGGTATTTACGCAAATATGCAGCTTATCTGGTGCTCTGAACAACAACAACAGCATCTTGAAGAAGCATATGAAACATGCCATTTATGTCATGAAAATATTTGTCTTGTATTATTTGTGTTTGATGAATATAATCTACTGCAGAAATGGAGCAGAAATGTTATTTAACTATACATTTATCGCCTAAATAGTGCAAAAAACCTGGGGCCCGTTTCACTAAACTTTGTATGAATAAAATGTTCGTAAGTGCAAATTTAGGATCGTCTGGAAAGTTCATTTGATGGATTTACATTTATTGAGAATATGCTGCATATGCTCAATAAATGCAAATCGAATAATTGTTTACAAGAAAACATGCTTAATGTGAAATTTACAGACTATTATAATTTTGCACTTACCGTATATTTCTAGCCATAAGTCGACTTTTTTCGGTCCCAAAATTAACGATAATATCTGCCCTCGACTTATGGCTAGGGTATAAAAATAATATACCGAAAGTCTGATACAAAATGGTCAGGGAAAATCACGACTTGGTGCCATTTGTATTGCCAGATACGTTCTACTGGCGAGTACTGCAGTGGTGGTATTTTTCTTTCATGTTTCTAAAATAAATTATGTTAAATCATACCATGAGTTGCAGGCAGAATGAACAATCATTACCGGTACTTCCTTCACAGAAATGTTACAAGTGGTTTCACAACATCTGCGAAATGAAGGTCTGCTCGATTAACACAATAAATTTGAGAGAAGCATAAATGACTAAAAACCTATTATACCAATTGTTTGTTCCTGCATAATTATGTCTCCCATTGCGTGAGACTGGAAACAGATACAGTGTTATGTAAAGGCATTCACTGATGTGTGGGCCCTGTGGACAATATCCTACAGGAGAGTCTAATACAGACTGGTATGGACTGTCGGCTGGCAAAATGTATATTACCGTGTGTAGTACATTTTCGACCAGTATATGGCAGTCGTGGTATACAAGCGATCATGACGATTCGGATCTTTACAGCTCACCATTCCATCAATGAAGCACCCAGCATGATAATAACAAGCAACATAGAATGTTCTCATGCTAAATGGATGTGCAATTTGATCAGCAACTACACTGGTCTCAAATACCATAAGCCCCATTTCTCCCGTCACAGCCAAAAATGAGAAAAACACTGCACACATCACCAGTTTACGGAAGCCCATTATTTTCGAATTTTCGAGATCTTTTCTTGAATTTTCAAGATACTTTCTTGAATTTTTCGAGATATTTTCTTGAATTTTCAAGATGTTTTCTTGAATTTTCAAGTTGAATTCAAGAAAAGATCTTGAAAATTCAAGAAAAGAACTTGAAAATGAAAAGATCTGGAAATTTTAAGAAAAGAACTTCAATTTTCAAGTTCTTTCAAGATATTTTCTTGAAAATTCAAGAAAAGAACTTGAAAATTCAAGAAAACATCTTGAATAAATGGAAATTAAAATAAAGTGAAGTGGCCCTAATGGGCTTCCGTACCAGTCAATTCAGACTTGAAATCAAACAAGCCACTGTATCCGGTCATTAACCCGATCAGCTGTGAAATTGCCAGGTAATGGCTGTTCATTTACCTCCTAATATTTGTGACCAGTTGCTATTATCATTATTTACTCCATAGAAATACAATTAGTTTGTCTCTGTAGCAGTTAATGATGTTTATGCTTGTACACCAGTAGTATTGCAATAAAAAAACAACAGTATTGCAACTGATTAAAGGTACATGCCCACTCAGTATGCACAATCTGTTCTTTATAGGAATTAAATAAGTGTATAATGGTGTCACTATTCCACCAGTTCTAAAGATTACGGGTGGCCGCTATACAGGTATAATCATTTAGTAATATTTATTTTACTGATAGTGACCCGCGTTGGTATCAGGCTATTTTCATATGCAAATGATTGAGGCATGGTATTTTTTAATTATTTATACTAATTAAATGCGTCACCTGAATTTCTTTTATTTAGGACAGCTAGATTATAAATTAAGTATGATCATATTGCACATCAAAAAAGAAATACAGAGAATAAATAGTAATGTCCGTTAATATTTTAAGGAAACACGGTTATCGCCCCTGATATCGATGTGGAAATCTCCGTCTGATATAAAATGTATAATAATGTCAATCAATACGTGGGGTAATGGTGCATGAATGTTCATTTTGCCAGAAAATATCTCAGATGATGTCTCTGATATAAATACCATATTGTACCTACTGAGTGGGCATGTACCTCTAACTAGTTTATTATAAAGTTCGTCCAATTCACGTAACAGCCCATTTTTACAACACTTTCGATTGAACATGTGTGTATTAAAATGTTTCAAACACGACCTTTACATTTCACTGGGGATGACAGTCGATAAATATAGTACAGTAAGCATAAATGATATATTTACTACTTTACGCAAAGTATATTTGCTTCAAAAACTACAGAAAGCACAAAACTTAGCCAAGCCATGACCTAATTTCGCCTGCACCCAGTAGCCAACAAATTTTCAGTAGTCGACTTATGGCCGCAAATTGGCTCAAGACTGATTTTTTGAGCTCATTTTCGTGCCTCGACTTATGGAGCGGGTAGATTTATGGCTAGCAATATACGGTACGAACATTTTAGTCGTACGAAGTTTAGTGAAACGGCCCCCCATTTGTGTGCATGATATGTACATGCAATGATCATCTGTTCACAATTCTTGGAGAGAAAATCTGTATCAAACGGAGCCCCGCAGCACAATTCTTGGAGAGAAAATCTGTATCAAACGGAGCCCCGCAGCACAGGTTGAAGTAACGGACCGATGTCTATAAATACATTAAATATGCCTAAATAATGGAGTACATGGAGGGGTTAAAAAAAAAATGTTTAGCTTATTTTTTTCTTCATTTATTGATGCTTTTAGGCATATTTAATGTATTTATAGACCTCGGTCCGTTACTTCAACCTGTGCCCCGCAGGGACATGAATTTTTTTTATTAATTCGTTCCCACAAAATAACAATTTGTTCCGTCAATTTAACAATTTGTACCCTCGATTAACAATTCGTTCCCACAAAATAAAAATTTGTTCCCTCAATTTAACAATTTGTTCCCACAAAATGACAATTTTTTCCCTCAATTTAACAATCCCGTGAGAAAGAATTGTTATTTCGTGGGAACGAATTGTTAATCCATGGGAACAAATTGTTATTTCGTGCGAACAAATTAATAAAAAAAAAGAATTCAAAGTCCTCTGTGGGGCTCCATAGTATCAAGTACAGGTTCTCAAAATAAATGAATTAAAAACACAATGAAAAGTCATGCAGAGCATGATGTTATTAGCCGATCAAATCAGGGTAAATTTAAGTGCATCGAACATATGTAGGTGTCTCTGGTAACATTGTCAATGTTAAACTATTTTCGACCACAGTTCTGTACCCAGCGTTGACATTTTTCTCGATTTTGTGCAGGTTTTGGAAACCCGTTCCCAAATCCATCCAATAGCAGCAATGCCATAGCAGCAATGTTTTGTTGTCACCATTATGTTGCGAAATATTCCAGCGTAACACCTGTACTGTATGCTCTATTTATCTACAAATTACACTCCGCAATACACAAAGTTGTAGTCACTGTGTGTTAAAATTTGTCCGAATTCTGTGGCAGCAAGCGAGTGGGCGGAGCTACCAGAGCTATATATATCTAGCGGTTAGTGTCATCTAAAAATAGACGCATGCTCCTGCGTATTCAGGCACATGCCCAGATTGGCCTAATGTGCCCCATCCGTGATTTTTTGCGCGATGTCGAGCGCAAGACAATCAATAATTTGCGGCATTGACAATAATTAAGGGGGATTGCCGCAATCGCGCGTGCTGGATGCATCCCTGCCATCCCTGCATGATACGTAAACAAAGTTCGCTATGAAGGGCAATTCTTCGTTTTGATTGGTGGAAAATTTTGTGAATACAGTCAGAATTCGTTACAACGGCATAGTTCGTTTGAGATGAATCTGCCGTTATAACGAATCTGCCGGTATAATCGATCGGGATTTTTTCCGTCCGATTCCGGTAATTGTTATCTGTCGGGAATTGGTATCTGTCGGGAATTGGCTACCACGCATTGTAGCGATGTTATTTGTTGTCAATTTATGCTAGCGTAATTCGGCATTATCGGCGCGATTATGTGCTGAATTAAATTAAAACTTATTTGTCACCTCGTTGATAAATCAATGCATATGTATACAAATTTATATCAATGAAAGAAACAACATTCAATAATAAATCCGATGTTTGACAAGGTCAACGTTGCATGCGAACCTCGTGTGATAATTGGTAATTACGTAGACACGTGACTACCGGATTATATGTGAACGTTGTTTCTTTATTGTTAGAAATTCGCAACAAGTGCATAAAGAAAAGAAACACATTTGATTTAAATGAACAGTTTGTTTTTATTTACATGCTAACATTTATGAAAATACGAAACAATAACATACAGAGTTGTATCCCTTTCAGTATTTCATTTCGCCCCAACGAGAACTCGGCCCAGAGACTTAATGTTGCACATTTTAACATGTTTAATAAACAGTTTTATTTTATTTTATTTTAACAGTTAGATTTGGGCACATTCTCCCACTTTGATTTGTCACGTAGAATGTCCCCGACAGTTGAGCGACATAACTGTTTTCCCCATAACGTGGTGAAATGAGTGGCGATTAAATCCTGCGTAACACCGGGATGAGATTTACTATAATCCGCGATCTCACGTTTTATCGGAAACAGAAAACTGAGTTCTGCGGCGTTTTCGTGGTGGCTCCATTTGAACGTTCACTATGTAATGAAGTGAATTATTAAGTGATTTATGAAATGGCCAGCGCATCTCGTATTAATACAGACGGGTCGGTGAGTGATCAATTAAGTTGATTTATTAATTTGCTTACAGGTGAGCTGTTCGTCACATATATGTAAATTTAGTTGCTAACTGTTAATTTATTTTCCTAATTTTTGTTTGGCAAATAATAAAACATCACCGCAATAATCCTTAATTATATTGGACAAAGGACTGTGACAAAGGCACGCGGTCGAGTATTTGTGACAATATACAGACCGACACGTTGTTAATTGACGCGATTTATGACATCGTGTCAGGGTTAATCAGCCGTGAAATTGTTTAGCGACTGGTTTCCCGAACATCGGTGATGCCGGATAACTGAGCTGGGTCACAGTCCTGGTACCAGCTACACAGGTTACCGGCACCGTTATAGCGAACATTAAATACGACTTAAATTGTGTATTCGTTTGCGGGATTTCTCTGCCGGTGCCGGAAGCCGAATTTGCCGGTATATCGAACAGATTAAAGAGCGTGCCGATTCGTTTGGCGGCGTATCGTGCCGGAAGGCGAATATGCCGTTGTAACGTGTGCCGTTGTAACGAATTCTGACTGTATTAACTAGCGTCAAATGACGTGCATACTCGATCCAATGGGATAAACCCGAGATGCTGGGATAAACCCGAAAATGCTGGGGTTGCTAGTAAGGAGATTTTGAGCAGAGGTCGATTATAAATTAGCCGAATAAACACATTTTACGCGATTATACGTGGCTGAAACTTGTTCTGTTTAATAAATAAAAGCTTTAAATTAGCCCAATAATCGGCGTATGTTGGCGTATATGGCCATTAGAGCCAACTATGGACTTCAACAACAATAACTTCCGGGTTAAATCTCTTCCGCGTTCAGCTCATTACGTATTCAAAATTGTGTTATTTGGCTATAAGTAAAGTTTTAAACGGAGATAATTGATGCAATTTGGAAGTGATACAGAAAAATTTGCGTTCGTAGATTACCGAATAGCGGAGAAAAGGGTTGCTACAAACTTTTTCAGAATTCGATGGATAACCAATATATTAGCCGATCTATAAATAGATCGGCTAATAAAAATAAGAAAACTGTTGACAGAATACGAGTGCCTATACAGATTGCTCGACACAAGTCAATTATTACCGTGGAACCTCTCTAAACCGGACACCCTGGGAGGTCCCCAGGGTGTCCGGTTTAGAGAGGTTCCACTATAAAACAGACAGATGACTACTTCAAGACAAGCGTGGATGCTTTGTGATCATGAACATACATTATCATTGTAGGTAAACAGCAATAAATCATATCAAAATTAAGTAAAACTAATCTTTCTCTGTGTCTGATTTCGAGAGGTTCCACTGTATATTTTTCAGTTCAACTGTGCGCCTTTTATATTTTCTGGGTAATATCTTTAAACATGCAGAAAGACAAGTATTTTCTACACTAATAAGCTGGGAGCAATAGGGTTAAAGCAAAAAAAATGATAAGCTGAAAATTTCAGAATATGTTCAGAAACTATTTCTACAACCAAATATCAGGCCCCGGTTGCTCAAAACCTCTGTTAGATTAACAGACAATTAAATCCTTAGCAATGCTAAGGATTTAACAGTCCGTTAAGCAGGGATTCCGCTGGCGAACGCCACTTTCGCAATTGGCGATAAAAATAAACAATTGGCGAAAAAAAATATAATAATACCGGTAATAATAATAATGTAATTTTTTATCGTCAATTTTTTGAAGTGGCAATTTTTTTTCCCCCCCAGCGGAATCCCTGGTTAAGCTAACAGAAGCTTTGAGCATCCGGGAAAAGGAAAATAGGTCACTATTTCCCAAAGCCAAGTATTGGAAATTTAGCTTTGAAGTTTATCATGCAGAAAGACGAATATTTTCTACATGTACACTAACCCCAAACTAACTATTTCCCACAACCAAGTATCGGGAAAATAGCTTCGAACTTTTTCTACCACTGGCAAGCTTTCAGAATCAGTATTTTGCGATTCTTCTATATTCAAGTCGAACGTAGTGTCCACAGCCACAGATCTCCAGTCAGCAGTGTCATACATGGCGTATGCAATGTCATCTACAGCAGGGAAAATTTTATTTTATTTATTGGTGTTTAACGGCCTATTAACAGGTAGGATCATTTAAGGCCGCGCTAACGGGTTCCATCCCGTATATTTAACTTGCTGAATTGGGGGAAATCCCAAAATCAGAACGGAATATTTACATCGCAAAAAAGTCAGCCTTGAAATTAGAATTTATCCCGTCAACACAGTGCGTATGTGCCGTGAAACACGGTGCCGTGAAACATTTTTGATATCCAGTCAATACTATTTTTGCATTTTACAGCCATTTGTTGACGGGATAAATAGAATATTAGGTTAATGCCGTGAATGGGAAAAAATATCTGGCGCAGCACGGAAACGGGATGTGCTCGGCAGAGCCTCGCCCATCCCGTTTCCTGAGCCTTGCCAGATATTTTTTCCCATTCACGGCACTAACCTACTATTCTCTATAACCTGACCTGGTGCCAGGTCCATACAAAACCAAAGTCACTTGGCCCGTTCCCCTAAAAGTAATATGATTAGGAACTAGAGGATTGTTTTTCAGACAAAAACATATGTCTCCCCCAATACCACCACTGCATGTTATCAGGACTTGGAAAAGTAGAATTTAAGGCAGCAACAGCATATATGTAGCTACCTTGTATTTTCTGCATAAGTTAGCTGTATATTGTGAGATAATAAAGTAACAAGAGGCCCATCGCTCAACTAAAAGCCTCCATAGTGGTCATCTTGATTTCACAAAGACTCTTCACTTACAACTTCAAATGTTCCACAGAATTTGTTGGTACCTTCTGATCTAACATATATTGCGAATGTGCATTTGATTTACTGCTATACCTTCGATTTGATATATAAAATGACCATATTCAGTCAAAAATAAAATTTGACCCCTATTTGACCCCTCGGGCCATGACCATTTTTGACCCAGAGGCCACCATATGAACAAATCTGAATCAGCGTTAACTATCGATCATTCATACAAAGTTTCGTCGAAATCGGCCTGGCGGTTTGTGAGCAGATTTTTTGACAATTTGACCTACTTTTCAACGGCGGACATCTTGGATTTGGTGATGACCTCCATTTTAACAAAAATGAACAGGCTTCACCAACAAACCATTTCAGTTAAGTTTGGTCAATATCGGCCAAGCAGTTCACAAGAAGAAGTCCTTTGAAATCTTTAGTAAAATAAACAACCTTTTGACTGTCGGTGGCCATCTTGGATGACGTAATCATCTGATTTTGGCAAAACATGCTCCAGAGTGATCGTCTCGTCGATACCTTGTATTGGATATATTATATGACCATATTCGGTCAAAAATATAATTTGACCCCTAGTTGACCCCTCGGGCCACGCCATTTTTGACCCAGGTGCCACCATATGAACAAATCTGAAACAGCGTTAAATATCAATCATTCACACAAAAGTTTCGTCGAAATCAGCCTGGAGGTTTGTGAGTAAGAAGACTTTTTTTGACAATTTGACCTATTTTTCAAGGCGGCGGACATCTTGGATTTGGTGATGACCTCCATTTTAATAAAAAATGGACAGGCTTCACCCACAGACCATTACAGTTAAGTTTGGCCAATTATCGGCCAAGCAGTTCACAAGAAGAATACGTTGAAATCTTTAGTAAAAGAACAACTTTTTTACCTTTCGGTGGCCATCTTGGATGACAAAATCATCTGATTTAGACAAAAAATGCTCCAGATTGATCGACTAGTCGATACCTTTGATTTGATATATTATATGACCATATTCGGGCAAAAATATAATTTGACCCCTAGTTGACCCCTCGGGCCACGCCCATTTTTGACCCAGGGGCCACCATATGAACAAATCTGAAACAGCGTTAACTATCAATCATTCACACCAAGTTTCGTCGAAATCGGACTGGAGGTTTGTGAGAAGAAGATTTTTTGACAATTTGACCTACTTTTCAACGGCGGACATCTTGGATTTGGTGATGACATCCACTTTAACAACGAGATGGCCGTGGCCTGTATGTCGCGCCTTGTGGCGAGGCATGGACATCAAAAATATATAGTAAAACAAAAAACTTTAACCAAAAAACTTAACCAAAAACCGGACACACGTACATACCTACGTACGCCAAAGTGCCGACTATATCGCGCTTTCCGCAAGCGGGCGCGAAAAAAACTTTAACCAAAAACTTCAAAGTAATTTGACCTTGACATTGGTTGGGCACAGGGGCCGCACGGGGGGGGGGGGGTAGAATGAAAATATAGATGATGATAAACACCCATGTGAAGTTTCAAGGTAATGGGCGAAGCAGTTGCAGAGATATAGTATAACGAAAAACTTTAATCAAAAAACTTAACCAAAAACTTTAACCAAAAACTTTAACCAAAAAACTTAACCAAACACTTCAAAGTAATATGACCTTGACATTGGGCACAGGGGCCGCACGGGACGGGGTAGAATGAAAATATAGATGATGATAAACACCCATGTGAAGTTTCAAGGTAATGGGCAAAGCAGTTGCAGAGATATAGTATAACGAAAAACTTTAACCAAAAAACTTAACCAAAAACTTTAACCAAAAAACTTAACCAAAAAAATTAACCAAAAACTTTAACCAAAAAACTTAACCAAAAACTTAACCAAAAACTTCAAAGTAATTTGACCTTGACATTGGGCACAAGGGCCGCACGGAAGGGGGGTAGAATGAAAGTATAGATGATGATAAACACCCATGTGAAGTTTCAAGGTAATGGGCAAAGCAGTTGCAGAGATATAGTATAACGAAAAACTTTAACCAAAAAACTTAACCAAAAAACTTAACCAAAAAACTTAACCAAAAACTTTAACCAAAAAACTTAACCAAAAACTTCAAAGTAATTTGACCTTGACATTGGGCACAGGGGCCGCACGGGAGGGGGGTAAAATGAAAATATAGATGACGATAAACACCCATGTGAAGTTTCAAGGAAATGGGTAAAGCAGTTGCAGAGATATAGTATAACGAAAAACTTTAACAAAAAACTTTAACCAAAAAACTTAACCAAAAAACTTAACCAAAAACTTTAACCAAACAACTTAACCAAAAAACTTAACCAAAAACTTTCGGTGGCCATCTTGGATGACAAAATCATCTGATTTAGACAAAAAATGCTCCAGAGTGATCGACTAGTCGATACCTTCGATTTGATATATTATATGACCATATTCGGTCAAAAATAAAATTTTACCCATATTTGACCCTTCGGGCCACGCCCATTTTTGACCCAGAGGCCACCATATGAACAAATCTGAATCAGCATTAACTATCGATCATTCATACAAAGTGTCGTCAAAATCGGCCTGGCGGTTCGTGAGAAGAATATTTTTTAAGAATTTGACCTACTTTTCCACGGCGGCCATCTTGGATTGTCGATGACCTTCATTTTAACAAATCTGAAATGGCATCACCCATATATCATCCCTGTAAAGTTTGACCAACATCGGCTCAGCAGTTCGGGAGAAGAAGATGATTGAAAATGTTCACGGACGACGGACGACGGACACTTTGCCATAAGAATAGCTCACATGAGCTTTGCTCAGATGAGCTAATAAAAAGTGAGGAAAAATGAAAATTGAAACGTCAGGCATAAAAAGCCGAAAGTACATGTATAATTGAGATCACACCTAATACAATCAACATTATCGTATATGAGATTTTTGCCAAAAAATGATTTCTATAAATGGCCAAAGCTTTTCACAAGGCTAACAAAAGTTGGTGAAAATGCGGTATTAAATTCATTTGGTCTGAAATTTTCACCAACTTTTGATCTCATTTACAGGAAATATGGCAATTTTTCATAACCATTAAGGTAGGTGTGCCCTTATTGGAGCCCCATGTAAAGTAAATGGAAATAAAACGAAAAATCTACCTCAAAAACATAAAGTAACTGGCACACATATTATATATCCACATTTCAAGAATTTCTTTATTTCCGTGCCGTGAATGGGAAAAAATATCCGTCAAGGCTCAAGAATTTCTTTATTTCTCATCAGAAGTATATGTTGTGACCACTCATTTGAACCGTCTCGCCGAGACGGTTCAAATGAGGTCACAACATATACTTTGGTTCAGAAATAAGGAAAATAGATAGAGAATAGTAAGAAAGTGCCGTGAATGGGAAAAAATATCTGGCAAGGCTTAGGAAATGGGATGGGCAAGGCTCTGCCGAGCACATCTCGTTTCCGAGCCGCGCCAGATATTTTTCCCATTCACGGCACTAATCTACTATTCTATTTATCCCGTCAACACCTACAAATGGCTTTAAAATGCAAAAAAATAACCCCAGTCACCGCACATATTCATATGCAGTGATTAGGTCGTATTGACAGGATATCAAAAAGGTTTCATGGCACCGTGTTTCACGGCACATACTCACTGTGTTGACGGGATAAATAAGTATACTGCCAGCATCAAAACGAGAAATACTGCAGTAGTTTGTGAATGTATATAAACACAATTTGACGTTTATACATAATGATAACATATATACATAAAAACAGCGACACAAATTGAAAATCCCCACTTTTCACTAAGTCAAGGGCCATAACTCTGTGAATACTGGATGAATCCGCATCTAAAACACCTGGTGCGCACCTTCACACGATGACCAGTATTCCTGTAAAGTTTTGCGACTAACTGAAATATTTTTGAAGATACGCGCGACACAAGTTGAATATCCCCACTTTTCACTAAGTCAAGGGCCATAACTCCGTGAATACTGGATGAATCCGCATCTAAAACACCGGGTGCGCAACTTCACACGATGACCAGTATTCCTGTAAAGTTTTGCGACTAACTGAAATATTTTTGAAGATACGCGCGACACAAGTTGAATATCCCCACTTTTCACTAAGTCAAGGGCCATAACTCCGTGAATACTGGATGAATCCGCATCTAAAACACCGGGTGCGCAACTTCACACGATGACCAGTATTCCTGTAAAGTTTTGCGACTAACTGAAATATTTTTGAAGATACGCGCGACACAAGTTGAATATCCCCACTTTTCACTAAGTCAAGGGCCATAACTCCGTGAATACTGGATGAATCCGCATCTAAAACACCGGGTGCGCAACTTCACACGATGACCAGTAGTCTTGTAAAGTTTCGCGACTAACTGAAATACTTTTGGAGATACGCGCGACACAAGTTGAAAATCCCCACTTTTCACTAAGTCAAGGGCCACAACTCCGTGAATACTGCATGAATCCGTATCTAAAACCCCAGGTGCGCAACTTCACATGATGACCAGTATTCCTGTAAAGTTTCACGACTCTAACTGAAATACATTTGGAGATACGTGCGACACAAGTTGAAAATCACCAATTTTCGCTAAGTCAAGGGCCATAACTCTGTGAATACTGGATGAATCCGCATCTAAAACCCCAGGTGCGCAACTTCACACGATGACAAGTATTCCTGTAAAGTTTCACGACTCTTAACTAAAAAACTGTTGGGAGATATGCACGACACAAATTTTGTGACGGACAGACGGACGGACGTTCTTACAGTACTATACTTATGTGGCTTATCACATGTTAAATATTAGCCACATAAAATGATTTTTAGCCACATAAAATGTGTGCCCGGACGGACGGACGGACAGACAAGCAAGCCAAAAACATTATGTCTCCCCATTCATGGGGGAGACATAATAATCATATTACTTATGCAAGGGGTATAACCAGATTAACCCTTTGAACCCGAAAGCCCGCTATAGCGGTTTATGCAAACAGTGCAGATCCAGATCCTCGGAACGAGCCGGCTCATCAGGATCTGCACTTTTTGCACGCAATTTTCCTATTTTGTAGAACAAAAACAGTCCCTTTTCACAAATGGACGAATCTGAAAATCATTTTGTGACCATTGGTCGGAACATTAGCATAGCACAGTCCATTCCAGTTCCTTAGGGTTGAAAGGGTTAAATCCACACATACAAGAATGCGCAGGCTGATGATATGGGGCTACACTGGTTGTAACCTAATTAACACTTTATACACCGCTAACTTTTTTTGTTGTCTACTGTTTATTTTCTATTTTCCATTTTTATCATCAAAAACATGCCATGCTGGAAATGATTCTGAAGTGCTGTCAAACCATGTTTTTATCAAGATATAAAAGCAACAGCAGACAACAATTGTTGTGTGTAGCGGTCTAAGGGTTAAAGTGGCATGATACAGAACTCTGCTTGTGTGGTCCAGAGCTCCAGATAAGCTGCGTATTTGCTTAAATACCCAATTAAAACACATCTTGTTATTTCATTAGAATTGTCTCCAAGGATAAAGGAATCAAGAGGTATTCAACATTTGGATGTATGTACAATATTATTGACACAAAGGTTAAGGTCAACAAGGTGAAGGTCAAGGTCACCCGAATGACAGTGGGCAATCAATGTGAGAAAGCTATTGATGAAATTTGATGACTCAGAGCTCCAGTTAAGGTGCGTTATTATAGGAATGAATGGCCTTTTTGTGGAATTTATCGGGGTATAAACTTGGAAAAGCCACTTTCGCAATTGGCGATAAAAATAAAGAATTGGAGATAAAAAATTACAATTTCGAAAAAAAAAAAAAAAAATTTTTTTTTTCGAAAATTGTAATTTTTTATCGCCAATTCTTTATTTTTATTTTCCTATTGGTTATTATGGAATGAATGGCCTTTTTGTGGAATTTATCGGGGTATAAAACTTGGAAAAGTCGCGGGAATACTGGACGAAGGCCGGAAGGCCTCGTCCAGTATTCCCGCGACTTTTCCAAGTTTATATCCCCGATAAATTCCACAAAAAGGCCATTCATTCCTTATAATTCCAGCATTTGAAATAAATTCATCAAGAAAATGTGTTTATTTTCCGTTTTCTTAAGAATTATTTTAACTGCGCCTGACGGTTACGGAAAGTACTTCGGCATGGGAGTTTACTGGGATATAAATTTTGGACAGAGAATTGCTACGGACCAGTCAAATGTTAGGGAATTGTGTAAATATTTTTGTGCTGGAATTATTTGGAGGTAAATTTCTTATTTCTCCATCAAAAATTTTAATGTGTTTAATAGCCAAAAGTTTTGCGGCAGCAAAACGTGGAACAGACAGTAGGTGGAACGGAATAAGTTTGCTTTTATCTTAATAAGGCCATATGCCTCCGACTCCCAAAGACCCCGAATGTGTGCCCCAAAGCTCCAGATAAGGTATATGTATTGGCGTATTTTATGCACTTATTTTAGCAGAATACGCATTGACTATCAAAAGTGGAAGTACAAAATACTCACAGCAAAGTGAAAATACACATTGATTTTCAAATTCAATAGTGAAAATACTGTAATAAAGTTAAAAATTGACTTAGTTGAGCAGCAAAAAGCAAACAGTGTTTGCTGTTTGCAGCTCGAATAAGTGAATTTTTATATGTTTTATTTGTTCCCTTTTTAATAATGAAGAAAATAAATAATCTATTTGTAAAAATAAAATACGCATTTAATTTGAAATCAGGGGGTACAATACTCTTTAGAGAGAAAGCTTGTCTGGTGCCCGGATGGACACAGGGTCCAAACACTGTAATTGTATTCCCTCTAGGCTCTATACCTACACCGGGGTCATAAAAACGTATCTCTACTGAAAATATAGGAGGCTACTATTAGTGCAAAGGCTACTATTAGACAACAGGCATCGTTAGACCATTATAAAATAAATACTAAGTACACCCCCCCCCCCCTCCCCCCCCACTCGTGAAATTTTATTTTTTATTTTATATGTTCCAGATATCGGAAATACCGACCTCGATCATCGTTTGTGTTAAATCTTTGCATGCTGGGAATGAAAATAATGGCTATATATACTCTCCAACTTAATAGCAAATGAGAATTCATCAATGTCTTTCTTGTTTCTCCCTGAAAATATGTAATTACGACCCATCACATGCTCCCAACCAACCACCACGTATTTAATCTTTTTTTTTATTACCAATAAAAAAAATCGGGGTGGGCCTTAATTCTCGGGGTGGGCGGGGATGAGAATCTCGCATTTATTAGCCAGGTTTTTTGAAGAAAAAAATCCAGGCTATTGGATTGGCGAAAGCCGGGCAGGAGGTCGGGCGGCGGGCGGCGGGCGGCGGGCGGCATCCACAATCAATGTTAAGTTTTCGTGTTTGAGTCCATTTCTTTGTTACTGTACCACCTAGGACCACCAAACTTTCACAGCTTCATAATCAAGGGGTGCCCACCACATATCACTATCCAACATGTTACCTTTTTTTTAACTTGACCCATTTTTTCCGCGCATTCGACTTAGCCATTTTCAATGTTAAGTTTTCGCGTTTACAATGTTAATTAAGTTTTCGTGTTTAAGTCCATTTCTTTGGTACTGTACCACCTAGGACCACCAAACTTTCACAGCTTCATAACCAAGGGGTGCCTACCACATACAACTATCCAACATGTGACCTATTATTTCTACGTAATTGACTTAGCCATTTTCAACATTAACTTTTTAACGTACGTCTGGTTAAAGTTTTTTGGTTAAAAGTTTTTTGTTATACTATATCTCTGCAACTGCTTCGCCCATTACCTTGAAACTTCACATGGGTGTTTATCATCATCCATATTTTCATTCTACCCCCCAACCGTGCGGCCCCTATGCCCAATGTCAAGGTCAAATTACTTTGAATTTTTTTGTTAAAGTTTTTTCCTGTACTATATCTCTGCAACTGCTTCACCCATTCACCTTGATACTTCACATGGATGTTTATCATCATTGTCAGCGCGATATCGTCGGCATTTTGGCATACGTATACGTCCGTCCGTACGTCCGTACATCCGTACGTCCGTACGTCCGTGTGTCTGGTAAGTTTTTTGGTTAAAGTTTTTCCATCCACTATATCTATTTTTTTAGTGTCCATGCCTCGCCCCAAGGCCACGGCCATCTAGTCTACAAAAAGTGGGTAAAATTATGTTATCCAAGTGTCTATGCTTGGAAAAAACCTGGCCTTCGTGGCTTTGCCTCGTTTCTTGTTTTATAATGGCCTTATTACGAAGTTAATTATATACATTTTATTCCACTACCATTTTGAAATACCAAATTTTTTCCCAAGAAATCTGGAAATTTATAAAGAAACGAGTGCGGAGCATCCCTAGACAAACATTATGGGCAAATAGTATTGAAATTAGTGTAAGAGTTAAGGAGTAATTGAGAAAGCATTAAAAACTTAAATGCATGTGTTCGGGCGTGGGTCATAAGCAAAACAAAGCACCATCCCTAGACACACATTGTGGCCAAATATATGTATGATTGAAATGGGAAGGAGTTAATGAGCTATTGAGAAAACTTTAAAAACTTACACGCATTTGCCTTACAAACATGAACTGGAATCGTTAAACGAAGATAATAACCTCGCTGGCAGCATTAATAAAAAAAATCAAGTCCTCAATGACCTTGACCTTGGGGGGTCGGACGTGGTTCAATGCAAAACAAAGCACCATCCCTAGACACACATTTTGGTCAAATATTATTAAAATCGGTGAAGAAATTCATGAGGTATTGAAAAATGAAAGGTGTTACTAACGTACGTACATGGACTAACGATATATCCCCTCTTGGCAATCGGTGATGGGATAACAAGGTGAACGCAAGTCCCCAGTGACCTTGAACTCGGGTGTTCGGGCGTATGCAAAACAAAGCACCATCCCTAGACAGACATTGTGAGCAAATATTATTGAAATTGGTGAAGGACTTAACCCTTTCCCTGATAGAGACGACTTTTGACGCCTCTGCAGAAGATGTCTTTTGAAAACATTGTGGGAAAAGGAGAAATTGCTTGTAACAAGCAATTTCTCCTTTTCCCACAATGTTTTCTACTCCATCAGATAATTTAACCATCATTTGACCCAGCATTTGATTCTTTTATTCAGATGTTTTCGATTTGGATGAGTCGAAATATCGCAAAACAGGGAAAGGGTTAAGGGAGTTATTTAAAACTTACTGACTCACAGATGGACAGGAGTAAAACATAATGCACCCCCCCCCCCCAAATAAATTGGTAGGGGCATAAATATGAACTAGAAAAAGTCGATGGCGCGCCATCGCAATATACCCACTTTCCCCAAAAGTCCGAAAGGGGGAGGTAATCCATGATGGAGGGTCGGATCAAAATCCGAATTCACTTTGCGCATCTGCACATGATAACGAAGTACTATAGCAAATATGAGGCGCGTAGGTATGAAGGTGAAAAAGTTTTTCGAGTTACAAGGAAAAAATGGGAAATTGTGAGTCCGAAAGGGGGAGATAATACATGATGGAGGGTCGGATTAAAAATCCGAATTCACTTTGCGCATCTGCACATGATAACGAAGCTACATAGGAAATATGAGGCGCGTAGGTATGAAGGTGAAAAAGTTTTTCGAGTTACAAGGAAAAAAATGGGAAAATTCTGAGTCCGAAAGGGGGAGATAATCCATGATGGAGGGTCGGATCAAAAATCCGAATTCACTTTGCGCATCTGCACATGATAACGAAGCTACATAGCAAATATGAGGCGCGTAGGTATGAAGGTGAAAAAGTTTTCGAGTTACAAGGAAAAAAATGGGAAATTCTGAGTCCGAAAGGGGGAGATAATCCATGATGGAGGGTCGGATCAAAAATCCGAATTCACTTTGCGCATATGCACATGATAACGAAGCTACATACCAAATATCAGGCGCGTAGGTATGAAGGTGAAAAAGTTTTTCGAGTTACAAGAAACGTGACGGACGTACGGACGTACGGACGGACGGACACCCGTGACGAAAACAATATACCCGTTTTTTTTTACAAAAAAAGTGGGTATAATGATGACTAATAAGCATATGATGTTTCAAGCCAATCTGACTTACGGTCACAGAGATAGTAGCTGCAGTGCAACCTCTACAACAGCCACCCGTGGAAAGACACAAAACTGGCTGTACTTTTGTAGAGCGATGGCTGTTGTAGAGAGGTTAAATATATATAGATTGTTCAATTATCATTTTGAAATACCGGATTTATTTCCCCCCGAGACATCAGTAGCCGATTTCACCAACATTGCAAAGTATACTTTGAGGGAGAAATTTTCAATTTTATGATAAATTTATTAATTTTTATTATACTGAATTTATTACATTATCACAGCCATTTTGGCTGTGATAATGTAATAAATTCAGTATAATAATTCTGAATACTTTTAATCATCAAATATATGCAGTGGTTAGTTCTATGTAAAATAATGCATTTCAGGAAAAATAAATGATTACTCCCTGAAAGTATACTTTGCTAGAAAAGTATACTTTGCAATGTTGGTGAAATCGGCTACTGGAAATCCGATACGAGTCAAGGGAAAGTGATAAAATAAATCCGATATTATGAAATGTTAGTGTAATAAATTGTATATTACATGATTTTCGAAAAATGTGAAATTTGCCCTTATATATAGACCAGCTTTTAACGTGAAAATTGACAATTGACGTTAGAGTATGAATTGTTTCTTCACTGGAAATGATGTCAAAACGTGACCCAATTACGTCTCGTGAACGTCTGGGAGGAAATATTTCCTTCAAAGAAATAAATCCCTCCGAAATCACGGTTTTCCCTACCTGGGTAGTATGTAATATATAGGCAATTGCTCATGTGGGAAATAAAATATCGGCCATTACAGAGACGGGTTGTTGTATTAGTCGCAGGTTGAAGTAACGGACCGAGGTCTATAAATACATTAAATATGCCTAAAAGCATCAATAAATGAAGAAAAAAATATTAATTTTTTACCCCTTCCATCTAATCATTATAATGATTAGATGGAAGAGGTAATTTTATTTTTTTTCTTCATTTATTGATGCTTTTAGGCATATTTAATGTATTTATAGACATCGGTCCGTTACTTTAACCTGTGGTTGTAGTGAGGTGGCCGGCCATTCAGGGAGGTTTGACTGTACCTGAAAACTGTAACGCAAATCTCGGACAGACATACAGATGGACAGACACCCCTACAATACACACCTTACTGTCTGTTTCACGAAACTTGCCCAAATTTTACGGCTATACAGACAATGCAAAAACAATATTTGTTTCGATAATATTAAATTAAAGCAAAATTTAAGAATGAGCCTGCTTTTTATTTAGTGAAATTTGGTCCTATATTGATTTTATGACGAAAAAACAATTTCCCCATGTTAAATCCCCATAGACATCTTCACAGTGTCTATGGGGATTTAACATGGGGAAATTTTTCGAATTTCAGAAATACTGAACCGATTTTCAAAAGATCATTTCTAAGCTATCTAGCTAGGTTTCGGAGTTAAATTCCAAAATTGTTCATGTTTTGACTCTGCCCACAGCTCCTCCACCTCCTTGTCCCCCATGTTAAATTCCCATAGACAAATCAATTTTTCGTAATAACATCAATATTTGACCAAAGTTCACGAAACAAAAAGATGGCTCATTCTTAAATTTTTATAAAATTTAATATTATCGAAAAAAAATATTGTTTTTGCATTGTTTATATGGCCGTAAAATTTGGGCAGGTTTCGTGAAACAGACAGTAGGTGGGACATCCATTGATTTCAAACAAAAGAATGACAACCTACAATAGGCTTAAGTGGTTATGGAATAACTAAGCCCCGATCATGCGCCCGGACAGACAGACAGACGGACGTACTAACATTTTCGGTTCATGGGCTATTTGCTCTATAAAAGATAAAAAAACAGCCCCTAAACAACAATAGGCTTCGGGGCTATACAGAATATGTATATTGTATTCTACTGTCTTAGAACAATAGCCCCCTAGCCCCTAAACCCCCAATGTTAGCACGCACGGACAGACAGGGTGGTGACAATATGAACCCCACTGTTGTTGTTTTGTTGTTTTTTTGTGGGGGAGGAGGGGATACATAATAATAGGATGTACTCACAATAATGATGATGATTCTGTTCACTGCACGGCCGTGTCTCCAAAGTCATGTCCGTGACTACCCACATATCTGCATCCTAAATAGACACACAGTAGATTGTGGCTGTGACTGAAGAAATGGGCAGCATATATGGAATTTGTGAGGATTTGTGATACTTTTCTTGCAAAGTATACTTTGAGGGAGAAAGTTTCAATTTAAGGATAAATTTATTAATTTTTATTATACTGAATTTATTACATTATAACAGCCATTAATTGGCTGTGATAATGTAATAAATTCAGCATAATAATTCTGCATACTTTTAATCATCAAATATATGCAGTCGTTAGTTCTATATGACATAATGCATTTCGGGAAAAATAAATGATTACTCCCTCAAAGCAGGCCCGTAGCCAGACCTGTTTGAAGGGGGGGGGGGTGGAGGGGGGGGGACGTTTCGAACGCCCAAGGCGCCTGAGGTATCTAGGGGAAGGGGGTCTAAAAAAGTGGACCTCGATGCTAAAAAAGTGGACCTCGAGGCTGGGCGGGGGGGGGGGGGGGGGGGGAGGGGGGGGGGGGGGGGGGGGGGGGGGGGGGGTCGTCCGACCGCTCCGACCTCCCTGGCTACAGGCCTGCAAAGTATACTTTGCTAGATAAGTATACTTTGCAATTTTGATGAAATCAGCTGCTGATCAAATACCACACCCATGAAGCCTGATAACTATCTATATTGCTTGTTGGAAGCATGACAGGTGTTTCATTGATGGAATGGCGAACAGTGTAGATCCTGATCAGTTTGTTTGTTTGTTTGTTGGGGTTTAACGGCCTATCAACAGCTAAGGTCATTTAAGGCCGGGTCAATGGGTTTAGTACTAAAAACGATTTTCCTATGTGAATTTAACATGGGGGGAAAGAGGTGGAGAATGTAGATGAGGAGTCTAAAAACAAAAACAATATTTTTTGCAATAAAATAAATATTTGATAAACCATTTTTTGGGGAGGGCGACTTTTTTCTTATTGATGAAAAAGTACTTCTATTTAAATATTTCTTGGATTTAATGTGTTCAATGGCCAAAAGTTCGTCGGTAGCAAAACGTGGAACAGACAGTAGTATAGTTGTGCAGCATTAGCAAAATAATGATGTATCAGAATACAATTACATGGTATGGGATCACATGGTCTATTGTTTACACTGGATTAAGGCGGAGCCCTGATAAAGTAATAAAGGAATTATTGAAGTAAGTAAATCGGATAAAATGGTGGAGTAAGGTATGAAAAACCCTTTATCAACCTCATTTGACCTTGCATGTGGACCAATAAAGAAGCTATGAATGATTTGATGTGAAAAGGAAAGTTAAAGTTGGAGTAAATGGAGTAACAATTGTGGAGATATAAGGTATGTAAAAACTTTAAAAAAAAAACAACTGATTATACTAACAATGATAATATAAAAATTTCATTTGCCTTGACCATTGGGGCACAGGGGCCGCATGTGTGGGACACAGAATGAATATATGGATGATGTCCAATAAGCATACAAAGTTTCAAGCAAATCCGACTTATGGTGCAGAGATAGCAAGTATCTGAAAGCTTTAACGGAAATTTTGACAAATTTAACGCAAACTTCTAAGTCATTTGACCTTGACATTGGGCACTGGGGCCGGCCGCAAGAGTGGGATAAAGCATGAATATATGGATGATGGCTAATAAGCATATGAAGTTTAAAGTCAATGTGACTTAGGAGTGCAGAGATATAAGGTATTTAAAAATATTAACGCAGATTTCGGACCGACGGACTGACACACGGACGGACGGACGGACGGACGGACGGACGGACGGACGGACGTTCTTACATTACTATACTTATCTGGCTTATCACATGTTAAATATTAGCCAGATAAAACGATTTTTAGCCACATAAAACGATTTTTTAGGTGGCTATAATTGTAACCAACCCTATATCCTTTACCAAGTCCATAACCCTGTGGGGCTAGCCACATAAGTACCCTAATGTGTGCCCGGACGGACGGACGGACGGACGGACTTACGAGACGTACATTGTGAGGTTACTAACCCTAACCCATCCTAAATCAAACCCCGTAAACATCAATCGTACAGAAAAAAACAACCCCACAAGACAAAATAACCCCACAAGAGCAATTTATAACGGGGTTAAAACGGAATAAGCATCTCTTAACAAGTCCATCACTGTGTGGTTAACCTCACAATGTAGCTCTCGTTTGTACGGATGGATGGACGGACGGACGGACGGACACCCGGACGTCATTGTGATCACTAAGTCTCGCTTTCCGCAAGCGGGCTTGACAAAAAATGGGCACTGAACTTACGCGGAAGGCCTGTATGGCGTCTACGCCCTGGGGGCGGGACCAGCTGTAGGACGACTCATCCAGATCCAAGTCATTTTTAGCGCGGCAGTATTGCTCGTCATCCGACCAGTAGCTGAACCACGAGTATGGCCGCGCCACACTACGTACATGCTCAAAAACCTGCACATTTAAATGTCAATTGAACAACGTTTTGTTTGTTTTGTAAATAATACAATTTGATAATATGAAATAAATGCTGAAAAAAGCATGTAAAAATAACATGTAAAAAAGCATGTAAAAATAACATGTAAAAAAGCATGTAAAAATAAGCATGTAAAATAACATGTTAAAAAAGTTACAAAGGTATGAACATTTTAATTAGCTGAAAAAATTATTTTTTATATTTAATTAAATTAAGTCTTTTTATATTTAATTAGATTAAGTCTAAGTGCTTTTTTTCTCATTATTTTATTACATGAACTTGATAAGGTATGATGAAATAAAATGAAAAATGTAAAAAAAATATTTTTATTTTAATTAAAGGCCCTGAACGGCTCAGTATTACAATTTTCCAATTTTTTCAAACACAAAAACATGTTTGGCAACTGATTTAGTACACAAAACTAACATATACTGCCTAATAGATACATCTCAAGTCTTCAGATTTACATCTTAATCGCAATGTGAAGACAACAAAACTTGTTTTGTGTACCACTCAGTGCAAAATGTCAATATTGACAATTTCATTTCCGTAACCCAACGGCATCGGCTCGGAAGCGAGTCGATAAACTCCGGCTATCGGAATTCATCGGCCGCGAATCGGGGTGTTGATGAGTTGACCCAGCATCTATCGGAAAATCGATCGGGCTTTGAAACACGCACCTGCTGTTTGTTTATCAACAAATATTGATATTTTCATTTCATGACTACAAACTCATTTTTGTACCAAAATGAATGCAAACAGTTTCAAAGTGTGTGTAAATAGAAACCTGTTGGATTTATGTGTGGGAAAACCCAACAGGAGGCCAAATTCGGCAACTTGAGCCGTATAGGGGCTTTAAATCGTTTTTTATTGGGATTTTGTTGGAAAAAATTTGCATAAATTTGCATAAAATGTAGAATTATGAAAACTTGCATAACTATTGATCGGATTATAATTTTTGCATGGGGTTTTCTGCTTGTCGTTTATTATAGAAATGAATGGCATTTTTGTGGAATTTATCGGGGTATAAACTTGGAAAAGTTTGAAAAATATCCCCGATAAATTACAAAAAAAATGCCATTCATTCCTTATAATTCCAGCATTTGAAATAAATTCATCAAGAAAATGTGTTTATTTTCCGTTTTCTTAAGAATTATTTTAGCTGCGCATGACGGTTACGGAAAGTAGTTCGGCATGGAGTTTACTGGGATATAAATTTTGGACAGAGATTTGCTATGGACCAATCAAATGTTAGGGAATTGTGTAAATATTTTTGTGCTGGAATTACCGTATATTGCCAGTACCAGTTTACAAAATATATTTTAAAATTTAATTTTTCTATTCATACCTTTAAAGGTACATGCCCACTCAGTAGGCACAAAATGTTCTTTATATCAGAGACATCATCTGGGACATTTTTGGTAAAATAAACATTCATTCCCTATTACCCCACATATTGGCCATTTTGGCTGTGATAATTTAATAAATTCAGTATAATAATTCTGCATACTTTTAATCATCAAATATATGCAGTCGTTAGTTCTATTTGAAATAACGCATTTCAGGAAAAATAAATGATTACTCCCTCAAAGTATACTTTGCTAGAAAAGTATACTTTGCAATGTTGGTGAAATCGGCTACAGGTCTCTGTCGAACACTCCGGAAAATTCGAACTCGTCCTGTGGTTCCGACAAATTTCCCTATAGGCCTATAATTAATTATTTTTTTTACCTAAAATTCGAACTATGAGTCGAATTCTCGAACCGAAGTCACGGTCCCTTGGTCAGTCAATCAACGTAAAGTGCTACACTGCAGCTCCATTATAACGCGATCGCGTATAAAGCGCGATCTCCATTATAACGCGGGTGTCTCGTGGATCCAAAAAAAATAGAGAAAAAAGAAGAAACGCGATGTTTGTGATAGTCATCAAAGTACAACTACCACTTTACTCCCAGTACATTGTGTATTGATTTTTCATAATTGTGACAGGTGTAATATTCAGCGTTCTATAAATAGACTGGTGTTTGTGCGCAATCTGCAACAATACATTCAGCATTATCTGGGTATGGGATCACGTGGTCTATTGTTTACACTGCAGCCCACGGCAATCATGATGTCTCGCGTAAATCGTAAATTTCATTCATCAATAGGACTGTTGCAGTGTAAACAATAGATCACGTGACCCCACATCCTGATATTATGCACGTATCAACAGCTAATCATCCGCATGAATAGGCAGGACACGTGACCATTATTTATTATCAATTAATCCTTTTAAGCGCCTGTTGATCGCGAGCAGTATACATTGTAATAAGCGTCTGTCTATCGCGAGCACTATACAACGTAATAAGCATGATTTTATAAATAACTTGATCATATGTTTAATACATTAATACAAGTTTGTATGTCATAGTCATTATTAACTTCTGTTCAAATGACATGATTTTATATGGGTCCATTGCTAATGGAATTCCCGCAATAGTTGGTAACCGAAATGCGGATGATACCAGTGTATACCCGTGCATGTCCCGAAATTTTATTAATCCGATCGCGATTTGAAATCTTGGACCCCGACCATCGCGTTATAATGGAGCTGCAGTGTATTGATAGCTTGTACAGGTAAGTCTGTCGCCAGCTGATCTGTTTGCCTAACGAGGTGTGAATATCATGATTGGCGATCTCTTTGATCTGTATCGCTTGACAGGTGGTGACATTAAATTATGAATTTAAAAATTGAACGGCGTTAATTCCACATCAAGATGACCACGATAATGAAGGGACATGTTCGTATTTGTATTCCTGAGTGACGAATGTTTAGAAAATAATATTCCGCCTTTAACATTTTTAAATGCCAAATTGTGCAATTTCGTTTAAATTTTATTTGTACATTTTGTATATTTAATATATGCTATTTTTAGACACATTCTTGGAATATGATGTTTCGCACCTGTCTACTTTCGGTTATTGAATGTTATTTTATGCCAATCTTTTGCAAACACTTTACTGCTCGTGTATGCAAATGATCCGTGATAAAAAACATTCACTAGCAATAAAAATGGTCCATGGTTGTGAAGTTGTGGTTGTCAAGCTTAATTATAGCATAGTAAAACAAACACGTTTACAATGGGAATGTTGCTCACGACAACTTCCGGGTTTCGATATGAAAAAACAAAACAAAGACGAGAGACGGTGTGTAATATTCAGTTTAATTAACAGTCTATTTATTTACGTATGCATACATTCATTATATTTGTATATTTGATATTTCTCCCAGAAGGCCATACAAACATCAATCAATGGTGTCATTCCTATACAAGAATTCCGCCACGGAAGCGGTATCGCGCCTGCCGAGGCATTTGACCGTGTTGTGAAAAAACAATAACCTTAACGCATTTGCCTTACAAAAAAACTGGACTACGCCGGTTCGACAGATCGATCTTTTACTGTAAATTATTAGTATTTCCGTGGCTGTCGATTTCTATGACTTTTTGTCAAGATGACAGGGTGATAAAAACTAGTGCTATATCACAAGCACATGTTACTTTTTAATCCGGAAAACGGCACTGTGACACTGAATGATGTCTTTGCAAACATTGAACGACAATTTGTACAGTACGGTACCGATTTCTATCATGTTAACGGATTTGTAAAAGGCGCAGGCTTCACCGCACTGCTGACCTTATAAATATACTAGAAGACACTGTCATGGAATTTCGTCCGTCAACTGTGGTTAACCTAATACACATGCGGAATATCCGGCAAGGCTCAAGAATTTCTTTATTTCTCATCAGAAGTATATGTTGTGACCACTCATTTGAACCGTCTCGCCGAGACGGTTCAAATGAGTGGTCACAACATATACTTTGGTTCAGAAATAAGGAAAATAGATAGAGAATAGTAGGTTAGTGCCGTGAATGGGAAAAAATATCTGGCAAGGCTCAGGAAACGGGATGCCGAGCACATCCCGTTTCCGTGCCGCGCCAGATATTTTTTCCCATTCACGGCACTAACATACTATTCTATTTATCCCGTCAACACCTACAAATGGCTGTAAAATGCAAAAATGGTATTGACTGGATATCAAAAATGTTTCACGGCACCGTGTTTCACGGCACATACGCACTGTGTTGACGGGATAAAACCTATTACACATGCGGAATACATCTATACGGGTACAAAATCTTTAAAATATTTTTTTATTTTTATTATTTCTCAATGAAAGTATTATGTTGTCACCACTCATTAGAACCGCCTCGGTGGTCACAACATATATTTCTGAGCTCATAAAGAAAATAAATATTTACGATCTTTCACAAACAAAATGGAGTATCCTCAGCATGAAATGGGTTAACGGAGTGAGTGGTTACCTGAGCGGGAGTGAGCTGGTTATCTCCCCCGAGTAGATTGATACTTTTATCCACCATGCCCACGAAGCACGTAGACATCGGTGTCGCCTCGAGGTGTAGGGTGGTGGTCTCACCGGGTTTCACTGTACTGTTGGCAAACGTCATAGTCACCTGGTAGAGAAAACATGCATAATAATGTTACGAGGGGTGTCTCAATGTGTAGGGTGGTCGCCTCACAAGGTTTCACTGTCCTGTTGGCAACCACCAGTCACCTGGTAGAGAAAACACGCATAATAATGTTACGAGGGGCGTCTCAATGTGTAGGGTGGTCGCCTCACCAGGCTGGGAAACTTGTTGGCTATAAATAATTCAAAACTAGCGAACAAAAAATCATCATAATTTCTTTTATTTCTCCTTGTGTGTAAATATCATGAATATGTCTTGGAATTTCATTAGAATTGAGTCCTCAGGACTCAATTCTAATGAAATTTCAAGACATATTTACAGAGAGAAATAAAACATGTACTCCTAATTTGTTTGGCGGATATTTTCACCGCTAGCGCGCAAAGAGTTAAGCGAAATACCTTGTTTTTGAAGCATCCCTTAATATTGAAGTTGATGGTTGTAGCGACGACCTCCAGATCTTCTCGAATATGAACATGAGAACTTTGGCATCCGGGCTATATCCTGAGTGACGGAATTGTTGTGGTAAAATATGCCATCACCGGAGTCTCAGCATCTACAAGAAGATTTGGTTTAATTTATTATAGGAATGAATGGCCTATTTGTGGAATTTATCGGGGTATAAACTTGGAAAAGTCGCGGGAATACTGGACGAAGCACAAAAATATTTACACAATTCCCTAACATTTGATTGGTCCGTAGCAAGTCTCTGTCCAGAATTTATATCCCAGTAAACTCCATGCCGAACTACTTTCCGTAACCGTGAGGCGTAGTTAAAATAATTCTTAAGAAAACGGAAAATAAACACATTTTCTTGATTTATTTCAAATGCTGGAATTATAAGGAATGAATGGCCTTTTTGTTGAATTTATCGGGGATATAAACTTGGAAAAGTCGCGGGAATACTGGACGAGGCCTTCCGGCCTTCCTCCAGTATTCCAGCATATGCAGCCTATGCTCAATAAATGTAAATCCAATATTGTTTACAAGAAAACATTCTTAATGTGAAATTTACAGACTATCATAATTTTGCACTTAGGAACATTTTAGTCGTACAAATTTTAGTGAGTGAGTGAGTGAATAGGGTTTAACGTCCGCTTTTCTGACATAGAGGTACAAGCCTCAGGGAGTCTACACGCAGACGGGTCAACGGGGTCGTGTCCCGTATCCACCTGTCCGAGGGGGGTAAATCCCAACTTCAGAACTCAATATTTACAATCAAAATATATATTTAGTCCTGAAATTAGAACAACCTGATCTGGTGCCAGGCCCTCGCCACACCAGCATCATTTATCCCATCCCCTAAAAGTAATAGGATTAGCGCTAATCTTACTTTTATATATGGGGCATAGCCCGACTCAACTCTCACATACAAGAAAGCCAAAAATGTACATGAGGGCCAAATCCGGTATAGTGGGTTCCGGAAAGTATGAACCCAATCGTTAAGCCAGTTTAGTCGCCTTTTACGACAAGCAATGGCTACTGCAGCACTATTCTCAGGATCAGTTGATCCCGCCCCGGTGCCTGCACGGGGCGCACAAAGTTTAGTGAAACGGGCCCCATAATGTATTGTAGATGTTACATATTTTTGGTTCATCACTTGGAGATTAATTAATTAATTAATTAATACAGGGATCCAGATAAGGAATTAGTAATTGAGTATTGTCACTCCATCATTTCTGAAGCAACTGGGTATTTCAAAAATTTAATTGGGTAAAATAGAATCACACAACTGTTCACACATCAGCAGACCACACTTATTGAATAGTTTGCTTCTAAATTAAACGATTGCAGACAATTCTAATGAAATACCAAGATGTGTTTTCATGGAAAAATAAGAAAATATGCTATATTTGTGGTCTGTTTATTGTTTTCTGTAGCATGATAAAGATACCACAAATTTTTCATTGCTTTTTGATACTCACTACTTCCGATTTCAATTGGGTTTTCGGCAATTTTAATTGGGTATTTACGCAAATATGCACCTTATCTGGAGCACTGTTAATATATACAGAGCGTTTAATTTTTATTACCCGGTACAAATATTGGTACTACCGTAATTACCCTAAATATTCGGACACCAAAACCAATTGTTATAAGTGTCATAAACATTTATCAAGTTGATTATGTTGTCCAATGAGGCCTCCGAAGCATTCTGTGAAAATGGCAAATAGTGCAGACCCTGATCAGACTGCTACTTCAGGAGCAGGCTGGTCTGGGTCTACACTGTTTGCTCGCATATTGGTGTCCGAATATTTAGGGTAATTACGGTATTTTGTATTATTTGTATGATGGAGATCAATGATAACCGCATTTTCTCAAAATATTAATAAAATTTGATAAGTCGATATTTATTTGTCCAATGCATGTCTGGTGTACAATAAATATACGTTATAACATATCGACAGCATTCATGTTTAAGTTGATACGCATACTTGATTTAAATAATGAAAACTAATCACATTG
>CM055276.1:24603009-24634712 GCA_029237695.1 Conchocele bisecta
TGATGTCGATCGACGACAGCGACGTCTACCATTGCTATCAGGACCTATGGAAGACGGCGCAAGAGCGCGAAAACGCTGTCTATCAGGGTATTGACACCAGCAAAAATAAGAACGTAACCAAACTTAGAATCGTTGCTGCTAACAAGGCAGATAACAACGCGAGTGACAATGCGGTCGCGGGCGTTTACGGCAACCGCTTCTACATCCCGCTCGACTTTGAGTTGCTGGAGAGCCACATGCCCTACTATCAGAGTGCTTTGGCTGACCGCCTCGAATACGAACTAACGTTCAACGACTACGGCCGAGTTCTCATAACCAGCGACATGTTATCGACGTATACGATCGATAATGTTTCGCTGGAGTACGACATGGTCACGATGCCCGAACTCGCGCGATTGATCAGAACCCAGTACGCCGGGCGCGTTGCCATACTTTACGACCGAGTTCTTCGCCATCGCAAGATGACGAAAGACAAAGGCGACACATTGTGGAATATTAACGTCAACGTACCCGCCCGCTCGATGAAAGGTATACTGATGCTGTTCGAGGAGGCTCGGTTCGCGTTCGGTGTTAGAAAAACCGACAAATTCTATAACCCCAAAATCACGAAGGTAGTGGTGACGATCGAGGGAGTACCCAATCAACTCTACAGCGCGGGTCTTCGCACACACCAGCAGTGGGATGAAGTAAGAAAGCAGTTTGCTGCTGGCTCTAAGCGCTCTCCGGAGGTTGCCGCGGTTGCCAAAGACCTGCAGCTCTCGGCCGTCTCCCTCGCGGAGTTTCTGAAAACCAAAAACGCGCTATGGCTAGACATGCGAGCCAGCGACGACGACCAAATACACGGTAGCGGACGCCAAGTTGAGAACGCTAGCGAGGGTGTGACGATCCAGATAACCAAAGAGGCGGATGGAAATGGGCCATTGAACGTGTACTTATATATAATTACAGACGCACAACTCAACATCGAAGATGGCCGATACGTCTCAGCACTCTACTGATTTAATAAAAAAATCATCTAACGATTTATTAATTAATTTTAAGAATTAACAATCAATACCAATTCACGATTGGAGATGCTCACTCTGCCATAATATGTGGGCAGACAGGATGTGGAAAAACGGTTTTCATCCTAGACTTGCTCGAGGGCTCCTACCGCGATGCCTTTCGTCATATTGTGATCCTGTGTCCCACTGTGCGGCACAACGATACTTATCAGCGGCGCCCTTGGATATGGTCCGATCCTGAGGTATACGTTATTGACCCCGGTGATAGGCTTCACGATTGGCTACGTGGTTTATACCAAAAATTCCAGGGTGAGCCCACCGTATACGTCATTGATGATTGCTCAGCCAAGGCGGCGATGACCAAAAAGAAGGACATGCTCTCCGAGCTCGCATTTTCTGGCCGCCATGCTAGGCAAAGCGTATGGATATCCACTCAAAAGTACAACGCCGTCCTCAAGGATCTGCGCGAGCAAACGAAATGGGTCGCCCTCTTTCACTGCAAGGACCGAGACTCATTCGATGACTGTCTTCGAGAGAATGACGTTATCCCAATGCGCGAGGAGCGCCTGGAGGTTCGACAGATGCTTTCGGAAACTAAGCACGCCAAGCTTCTGCTAAAGACTGATCAACCAACTGCTTACGAAGTAGTTAATTTTAAGAAAATTAGTAACTGCCAAGTAAATGCTTAACAATTAATTTAGCAATTGCTGAACAATGCTGAACAAATGCTGAACAATGCTGAACAATGGTTAACAATGTTAACAATTTGGTGCTCCGCTGCGAGCTTTGTTGCAAGCATAATGGTGATCATAAGTATCGGGTGGTGCGCTTGGCAATATGTTAAAGTGATGAGACTTGTTAGAATAGTTAAATTAATTTTAAGAAAAATGAACTGCGACGAACTTCTCGATCAGCTAATAGAAGAAACCTCAACTCCGACTGCCAACAATAATGATCCGACAGAGCAATCGGAATCGGGGGTTGGTATTGGGTTGAGTGCAACGACTCCAAATGAAAATGAAAATGCGGCGCGACGAGAGCGGCTAGCTGCGCTGGTTGCTGGGGACAATCGGAGCATTATCTCGGTAGGCGTCTCTCAGTTTTTCAGGTGGATAAGATGTCAGATGCGGAGATCGATAAAATGTATGCGCGATACGAATCCAAATTGGGAGCGGAGATGACAAAAACTCTCGGATCGGCGGCTATTCATTTGTACGCAACCGCCGTTAGTATACTTCTCCCTATACCAAACACCGCGGGGTTGATTGATGATCTAGAGACTGACCCTTTTATAGGTCACACTCTTAGAACAGCCTGCTGCTCAATTTATCACAAGTTTGGAATGTACTTAGCTCCGCTGACAACCGCGTTGACCACGGGTAAACACTGTCAATTTGGACATATATGCCCACGAACTATAAGCCCTGAAAATGATGACACAAGACACACCCACGAGAGTGACGGAGTTGAACCAGATTGCTCCAACACAATCGAACCAGTGTGTTATTCCGCCACTGGATGACATACCGCATATAAAAAATCCCAAAAGACAGGCAGCTGGGTGGGCGGCGGCTGCCACCTGAAAAGTTAAACAAGATAAAATACTCGCCGAGCTTCGAGAGGCTAAACAGTCGTTGCAATCGGGACGGAGACAGCAAAACATCTGAAGACAGAGCAATCGGGTTCAACTTCAATCCCGATTTGGTTGAGTGCAACAACACCCCAAATTCACGAATTAGAAGCACACCCAAATTCTTTGAATTTTTCACCCAATACCAACTCCCGTTGGAGTTGGACTGAACCCCAATTCACGAATTGGAGTTGGTTTGTTGGTGGTAGTCTGGCAGTTGTTGGTGCCCTGTGCGTGTGGAAATACCCCCTATTACACCAATCCCGATTGGAAAAACAGCCAGCCAGTGTTCAGAAGAAAGTTACGAAACACCAATCATCAACAATGTTGAATTTGGATGCGCCCCATTTAAACATTGATCGCGACCCCTTTTATATGCAATAATTATAACAATGGCTGAACAAGATGGTAAAATGTTAGTGAATGCGCTTTATCACGCCGTGGTGATATCGGGTTTCAGTATCGGGTATGTTCGACTATCAAAGATGGCCCTATGAGGATCCGCTCCCAAATTGGACTTTACTGTGAGAGACGTAGGGCTCGCGACCTTAGATGTAGCGGCCGCAGTTTGGACCCGAGGATTATCTAGTTAAAGCTGGAATTCTACAGTTAATATATGGAAATAAATGGCTTCAATCGCAGTAATAGTAGGTGGTGCGCTTGTAAACGCATTGGCATTCAGCGGTAGCAACTTTATATTCTCTAAAATGAAAAGCTCGAACGTGGATGAGGAGCGTAAGCGTCATGATTTAGCTGTAGAACAACTCAATAGCGCAAAGGAAGCGTGGTCGAAAAAACGAACCGCCCATCTGGACTGGGTCGATGAAGAGCTTCGCCGCGAAAATCACGCCGCGCAAACATTTCAGAACGTTGAAGAAGCCAACCGCGAGTACGCGCTGGCATATCCGCACAAAAGTCTCGATCCAATGGATCCCGAGCCCCAACTTTCAGATTTCTATGTACCGTCAGAGGCCCAAAAGGACCGCGAGATCGCGTTCATCGTCGTGGGAATGGGTGTGGTTGGGCTCGTCGGCTACTATATAAAATATTTAATTAATTAAAAAAACTTTTTTTTTTATAAATATATATATATAGAGCGATGTTAGTTGACGAACTTTATGACGCTATGATCGATGTAGGCTACACTGCCCACACATCGTTTACCTGGTGCAAAGAGTATGATTCGTCTGGCCCGAGATTCTCTCGAGACGTGGCGCGAGGACGAAAAAGCGGCCACCCTTTTCGCAAAGCGGTGGTTAGATTCCTCCGAGTTAGATTCCCCTCTCCTGTTCCAACCCAAACGCGATTGGGGCTGCAGCGAAACTTCCAACAAAGGTTTATTATTAACGACGCAGTTACCGGACGAACTGCCGAGGGCATGTTGGAGATTGTCCGATATATTAGAATACTTCGCATACGATGAACACGCGCAAACTTGATACCAAACTAACGCGCAAGCTGTCGAATACATACTATAGCCCACGCGGCTACTGGAAGGGACTCGCGGCCATCAAGAACCTTGCGGCGGCGACCAAGGTTTCAGAAAACGCTGTCAAGGAATGGCTCAAGAAGCAGGCCATCTGGCAGATCTATTTATCCGCGCCTCACAATATTCCGCGCCCGAAATTCGACGTGCCGGTGCCGAACCAAGTTCACCAAGCGGATCTCCTGTTTCTCCCTCACGATCGCGTCGGTCTTAAGACGTACAAGTACGCGCTGACAATCGTTGACGTAGCGAATCGTTATAAGGGGACTGAGCCGTTGGCCACTAAAGAGTCTAAGGAAGTGGCCGAGGCTCTTTCCCGAATATATAAGAGGAGTCCTCTCAAATGGCCGAATCTTCTCCAGGTCGATCCCGGCCGCGAGTTCATGGGTGCGGTCTCTCATCTATTGTCTAAGCACAAAGTTTCTATCAGACGCGGCCGCGTCAACATCCACCGGGACCAGGGGATCGTGGAGCTGTTCAATCGAACCCTGGCTGAGAGGCTGTTCGGACACCAATATGCCAAAGAACTTGTAGACCCTCATTCGCGATCGACCGAGTGGGTGGCCAGACTGCCCGCCGTAGTCTCCGCACTGAACGGAGAGGTGACCAGATTGATAGGTAAGAAGCCTGTAGATGCTATCAAGTTTAAAAGGGTGACGAGAAAGCCCTGTGCCGTCTCGCGCGGGTGACCCGTTGGTTTAGAGGAGCAGCAATCGACGATTGCACTTCCATCAGATATTGACGTCCGGTACCTCTATCAACCGGGAGAGCTCGAAGGTGGCAGCCGCCGCGCGACTGATCCCGTGTGGTCTCTCAATGTATATCATCTAGATCGATCTATTACCAAACCTGATGAGCCCGTGCTCTACTATTTGGATGATGGGCCATCTCGAGGGTTTGTTCGCGAAGAACTTCTTATGGTGCCTTCTGACACCCAGCTACCCCCGGATCGTCAGATTCTTTAGAGATGTTCTGTATGTATTCCGTCTGGTAACACGCGTCTTTTATCGTAGTATGCCGAGAGTCTTAATTTTTGTTGACAGTACGTTTTCATAACGCCGTCTTTCATTTTAAATCCTCTATTTTGTGCTACATCTATAATGTGTTTTCCATCTTCTGTAGTTTCACTTAGTACTCGTTTTATATCTAACCCAATTTAAATTGTTAGTTCTCTTGGACATTCCTTTCGCAGAGTTTTTATTAATAGAATTAAATTTTTCTACGAAATAACACTTACTAGATAACGCTATCGCCCTATCCCCGCTAAATTCCATTTTGAAAAGTCCGGGCTCTCTTTCGCTCCATTTATCCCAAGCCAACCATTTCTTTTTTTCTTTTTCAAACTCGTCTAGTAAGTTAGGTCTAATCAATTCCTCTATCGTTTTTTTTCCACTAACTCCTATATACATACTATCAGTATCCATTTGTATTAATTCAAAGTCTTCTCTTTTTACGTATTTGTCTAGAAATTCGTAGTAAAATTCCAACATTCTCAATTTAGCTAGTTGATAAACCGCTATTCCACAATGGAATGGTCTCTTTTACCGCACACCTGGGTTTTCTTGAAGATATTTCGTACGCATCTCCTATCTCTTCCAAATCGTCAAAGAATGCCGATCTTAATGCTTTGTCAACACAGGTTTCGTTTTGTGTATATGTCGTATTTAAATGTCTCTCCGTTGCCTCTATCATTTTTCCACAACACGAGTTTCCTAATAATTTCATTATGTCGGCTACTGGTTTCTTATTTGGTTCTACATCACCTGTTCGTCTTGCGGCTGTAACTTCTTTTGCGAACCATTCGAATGGTTTTCAGCTAATATAATCTATAACACGATGAACTCCCGTTATTTCTAGGCCGTGTTTTAAATACCATTTCAACAGTGGCGCGTACAGCAATACTTTAGTGGCGGTCATAGATCCCACCAATTTTTTTCCATCTCCTCTTGTTCGGCCAGTATCTTTTAAATATTTTAACATGTGTGTGGGAACTTCATCAACCTCTACTTCTCTGTTTATAAATATTGGGGACATTTCAGAAAACTTATCTTTTAAGTTGTGTGGAACTTCTATATCCACCTCCTATAAGTTTTGCGGGATCTTTATCACAAATATGAGTTACTGTTCCTGAGAAATGATCTCCTATACTAACGCTTACCGGAACGTGCTCGGCTTCGTACTCTAGATTATTACCGAGAGTTTAAAATTCTGGGTTGAGATATGCCTCAAAATCGTATACTATCTGATATGGATAAAGAGTAATGTCGCAACCGATCTTTATGTCTTTACCCGTTCTTTGAAATTCGCATTCCCACATAACTACTAGGTTGAATTCTTTGCTTCTTCTAATAAATGTATCTCTTCTCATAGTGGATGCGCGTTTCTTCTTTTCTATGGCTTTGCATGAATCTCACACCCGTGCCAGTAACAGCCGTGATATGATATACGGTATTGGTTTCCGTACAGTATCCATCTACTGGAGCTCCTAAAATCCATCTTTCACCCCCGTGTCCACACTGTTCGTGGTGAATGTGAATTCCCTCGCGCTTTTCCACAGAGTACATCCAATCGATCGCCCCATAACTGTTAGAACTTTTTGGGTAAAACGCTTTCTCGAACGACGAACGCGGGCGCTCTAAATAATTACCATCACATATTACTTTTGTCTCACCTTTCATACATTTTGGTCCGCCGTGTCTCTTCATATTACTCGCTTTCGTGAATTTCTGCTTGCAATTATCGCAGGCGTAAATTTTAGATAGGTTGTTAAGGTTTTTTATCAGAAATGCGTGATTATTAAACAGTCCTATTGTCATTGGTTTATTACCTATTGCCTTATAGTGCGCTGGTACCTTTTTCAACCACCATACATTACATTCGGTGGGTTTGATATACTTCTATACGATTTTAAAAAACTCTTCAACCTTTTTCAGATCTGAAAAAGGAATTGGTGAAACCACATTACTACCAAAATATTGCTTACTAAGTTCTTTCGCCTTTTCTGTACATCTGTCGGGTCTTTTATCTGTCATATGCATAGCTAGACACCTGAACAGACAAAGGTCGTCATTATACTATCTAAAGAATACATACCTTTTTATTCTTCAGCCATTCTGGAAGTTCTCCTCCTGCCGCTTCTTTGGATTGTAGTCACAAATCTATTCCCCTACTACCCTGTATTAGCTTTACGAAAACCTCTACCCATCTTACAAACTTCCACTTTGTATTCGGTCTGTCTATTTTATCGGACATTATTCGTGTTTGCTCCTTATCCGACAGCCATTTTTTAACGGTTTTCATTGATGATAGTGGTTCGCTACCACCGAGATTTTTGTGCATTATTATAGTTACAGGTTTTCCATTTTTAATTTCCTCCATATGTTCTAGCTTGTAAGAATATGAATATCTCAAATAAAAAATAAATTGGGTTGTTAGATACGGAGCGAGTTTATCGGACATGCGTTCAGACTCGTTAATGTTTTTACGAAAGGATAATGTAACTACCCGTCTTCCATTTTCTACCTTTTCCAATGTTTCATTGTGAGCCCCCAATATTTCTTCACCTTTTTCCACTATCGCGCGAACTATAGATCTTTTATTTGGTATTTGGTCACCTGTGTGTCTAATTTGAGACAAATTATTTGTGCTTGAAGGTAATTCTTTAGAATTAATTACACTAGCCCTTAGCTCCGCAATACTTTCTTTTTGAATTCTGTTACCAACTTCCTCCGCTAGTGAGAGGTCTTTAAATGCCCCTCTTTTATAGGCGCGGGTAAACCGCTTCATAAACGCCTCATTCTTTGTGGCATTTATCAGCTTTGTCAACCCCCTAACTCTCAACCGTGTACTATAAGTAATCCCTAGAGATTCTGCTTCTCTTCTCAAACTTTTCTATTTCTGGCGTTATCATATTTTCTGTAATATACTTTTGTATAACCTATGAAATTTATCTGTTCAAATTGGTCGTGAAAACATTATATTTTTTTTCACTTCCAATTGAATATAAACATATACATATACATATAATGGATGAGTGTGAGACTTGTTGTAAGACGTTTACGCGTAAAGACTACTACGAAGGCATATAGCGAGACGTAGAAAAATTCCTTGTGTCCCCCCGCAATTTCAATGCCCCAGATGCCCTTGTAAATTCGTTAGTGCCCAAACTCTTTGTAGACATAAGCAACTACGCTGTCAGGTGGCTAAAGGTGAACGTGGTAGACTAGAGCTGGTAGAATTAGTTGCTGATCTACGAAATAAATTAGCTATATTGGAGGAGAAAAATGGGGTGTTGGAATATAAACTATCACTCGTGGGCACATCCAATCGTGAATTGGTATTGCATTAATTATTTTCTCAAAAATTCATAAATTTGCTGTGAAAACATTATGTTTTTTTCACGACCAATTTTTGATTTTTCGGGGGTGGTGGGGGACAATTTCCTCGTTAACCAATTTTTGATTTTTCGGGGGTGGTGGGGGTAGTGTAGAGGGGTGGAAACGATACCAACGAAGGTGGTATCATTTTGACTCCCTATATACTACTAATTATCATAAAAAAATTCATTCGCCACCGGGCGACCCAGCTTATTATTTTTACTAGCCAGAAACAACTCGGATCTGGCGCCCGTTAAAACGCGTGTTTGCATGTGTTTGTCTGGTTGAGAGTATTCGGAGGGAGTTAACTATACCGGGTTCATGATCAATCGCTGATAGATATATTGCCGACGTCTTTCGCCACAGTAACCTGTCAATCATGCCACTAAGGGTTGCCTTTACTTACCAGCAATTGGCTGTACTGTATAAATAACTTAGCCACGAGAATAACACGTGTTTTGAACTGTCAATTATAGTAGCCAGAAGCAATGTTTGGCTAGGGGATTATTGAAACTATCGACCCGTGACTTTTATTGTCACAGCGGGTAGGCATGATTTTAGTGAATCACGTAATGATGTGATGAAAATTTGGTCAAACAATCGGGTGTCATAAAACAAAGTATTGTAAACAGTTTGGCAGGCCTGCAATTAGCGAGATTTAGGTCACTGGGTGGGAAATGGGGATTACCTAAACGAATTTGGTTCCATCTTTTTTTTAGAATATCCGATATTTTGCCGAGAATGGTCGCTAAAACGAGGATTTCGAGTCAAAACCGACGATTTTGCCTGCCGTTGGCCGCGTTAGGCAGGTTCATCTTAATACAGGTGCATTTTAGAGTAATTTTCATTGGGAGGAAATAAAATGGCCGCTTAACGGAGGGATACGCTTAATACAGGTGGCCGTTAGTACAGGTGCGACTGTATATGCAATACTTTTGGTACTTTGATAACCTGTTCCAGTCAAACAGCTAATTTACAATTACATATTCCGGGGCCGCCGTTGCCCCATCAATTTAAAAATTTCAGTGCGACCATTGTGAACTGGTCTGGTGACGTACTGGCACGTTCTAGTAACGTCATGAGACACATGCATTACGTAGGTGTTGGCTTGGCCCCGCAATGAGCATGGTCTGTAACATGGTCAAACAGCATGTGCTGTACATTTCAACACAGCTGTGAGCGGTGTCAAACAACTTTGACACCGGCAGTCATGGAAAATATGCATAGAATTCAAGTTAAGTTACACCACCAATGCCCGTGATTATATACATTCCTTACATTGTTCTCGAAATTTGTACTTGAAATCTTCCAGTGTTCATCACACAAGACTGAGCATAGCAAACTTCTCAATTTTGACCACGAGGTTGGTTGATTTGATTTATTGGTGTTTAGCGGCCTATAAACAGCTACGGTCATTTAAGGCTGAGCCAACGGGTACGATCCCGCATTTAACCGGAGGTTGGAGTACAAGTTCAGGAAGTATTATAATCACGGAGCCAGGCCAGTATCTCCCTATACCTGTGACGTTTCCAATGGCAGCATCAGCGTGCTCATCTTGTTTAGCGGCAGTGCGGCTGGCAAACGTGTCCGGCAGACTGGTACCCAGCGCTATAATGGTGATTCCAGTCACGCTGGTCTTCAGCCCGACCACACACCCTATCAAGTGGCCCAACTGTAATGGTAATTAATAGTTGTGCGTGAGTCGGGTCTGGGGGGCCGTTTCACTAAACTTTGTACAACTAAAATGTTTGTAAATGCAAAATTATTGGAAAAACATTCACTGAGCATAGGCTGCATATGATATGTATGCTCAATAAAAACAAATCCATCAATTGAAATTTCCAGACGATCCTAAATTTGCACGTACGAACATCTTAGTCTTACAAAGTTTAGTGAAACGGGGCCCCTGATCACATATGTGGCTTTTGGGTGTTGCGACCAGTGTAGCTCCTGATCAAATAGCACACTCCTGTAGCCTGATAACGATCTATATATATCTTGTTAGAAGCATAAGGAGTGCTTTATTGATAGAATGGTGAACAGTGTAGATCAGCACTGGTCGCAAAATCCATAGCCCCATTTTTTTCCAGTAAAAGCCACATATACATCATGATTGGGTGGGAAACTAGTTTCGGAATATGTGCAAGCAGAAAAACTGTTGCACTATCAACATTTTCAAACAAACATCACAGTCCATTCCAGATAAAAGCAGGGTTCTCTATAAAATCTTTTCTAAATCAGATACACAGGACCACCACATAAGACCACCACCTCAGATAAAAGTGGACATTGGAACATTTTAACGCATATCTTAAACAAACAATAAAAATTATGAAGAAAATATTGACACCATGAGAGATAACTAAAAAAACTTCAAATAAAAAGGATATTTTTCTCTCAAAAGGTTCATACTACTAAAAGTGTATCCCGTCTGTAAATTTTCTTTATATACTTTCGAAAGTATATGTTGTTACCACTCATTTGAACCGTCTCAACGAGACGGTTCAAATGAGTGGTAACAACATATACCTTTATCGATGAATGAACAAAATAATGAGATTTTTTCAACAAAAATCGGAGTATCCTCAGCATGAAATGGGTTAACAATACAGCCTTTACCTTACCTTATTAATCACTATATATTGCCATGTAAGCGATTTTTCAAAACATACACGGACAAACTATATTACTTTTTTACTATGTCAACTATGTGTAAGATTGTATGTTGTGCATTATATACGTGCAACAAAGAGCATTAAAGATAAAAAAAAAGATAAAAGTGTCTGCACAAGAACATGTCGAGCAGTCCAGCGGTCCCAGCGAGATTCCAACCCAGGTTTTTAACTCTTTGCATGCTATCGGTGAAAATAACATCCAACAAGTTACACTTGTGTTTCATATTTCACTCTCTAAATATGTTTTGGAATTTCATTAGAATGGAGTCTTCCTCCGGACTCAATTCTAATGAAATTCCAAGACATAAAAATTATATTTATAGGGAGAAATAAAAGAAAATAATTATAATGAATTTCTGAACTATTTATAGCTCACAAATTTCCCAGCATGCAAAGAGTTAACCACCAAGTGAGGTGCATGGTCTCACCTCCGTCACATTCGCATGGAAAGTGTATCCCATATATTTCAAATTTATCCCACTTCACCCATATTCCCAGAGTTTTGTCACCGGGTTATTAGAAGAAACAAACATGGTACAGGTATGCCCTTGGGGGTGGGATAAATTACTTGGAACATATTTGTCCGCATGTACGATCGATGATCCGCTCGCTGATTAACTTCAAGTACATGCTGCTCCAAGTATGCATGCATTACAGACTTGCCTGTGTAACTTCATGGAGTCATAAACCCTTTCAACACCACAGGCCTGTATAGTGGTATTGACAAAACGTGTAGATCCAGATGAGCCGGCTTGTGACGAGCCGTCTCATCAGGATATGTACTTTTTGCAAGTAATTTTCACATTTTTGAGAACAAAAACACTCCCTTTACATAAATGGACTAGGTCCGAGAATCATTTTATGATGATTGGATTGGTTGCAAAATTAACATATCAAAATCCATGCCATTTACTTAGGGGTGAAAGGGTTAACATCGTATGTAGCTTACCTGTTCCACAACAGCAGTGAGAAGGCCAATATAGACCAAGGACAACACAAACGCAGGCCACGCACCCCAGTATGTTCTGAAAACGGTAACAGATCGGTCAACCAAATACATGCAGAATACCACTACCAATACTTAAAGGTACATGCCCACTCAGTAGACACAAAATGTTCTTTATATCAGAGATATCATCCAAGTCATTTTCTGGCAAAATAAACATTCATTCACCATTACCCCACCTATTGATTGGCATTATTATACATTTTATATCAGACAGAAATTTCCACAATGATATCAGGGGCGGTGACCGTGTTTCCTTAAACTGTTAACGGACATTACTATTTATTCTCTGTATTTATTTTTTGATGTGCAATGATCATACTTTGTAATCTGTTGAAAATATTATTTTTTCAGGTGACACATTTAATTAGTATAAATAATTAATAAGTATCATGCCTCATTTGCATATGAAAATAACCTGATACCACCGCGGGTCACTATCAGTACTAGAAATGTGGCCTGTCGGCACACTAATGCCCCCGCTGGCAGCCAAAGCAAAAGAGGCATATTTAAACTATAAACCATTTACCCGAGCGTTAAGGTTTCGAATGCACAAAGTCTGTGACCTTGACCCTGGGCTTAGCGTGGCGGGACAAAAGTGGATTTGTCATAGGGCGGTAGAGGAGCATTGGAGCAATCAATGCGTGTGTGAAATGTGAAGCAGGACCGAACAAGGAAACAGAAATTATAAGCCATTTACCCGAGCGTTAAGGTTTCGAACGCACCAAGTCTGTGACCTTGACCCTGGGCTTAATGGGGGCGGGACGAATGTAGATTTGTCACAGGGCGGTAGAGGAGCATTGGAGCAATGCGTGTGTGAAATGTGAAACAAATTATAAGCCATTTACCCGAGCGTTAAGGTTTCGGGACGGACGTACGGATGGACGCCGGTAACACTATATGCCCCCCTCACCATTCGGTGGAGGGGGCATAAAAATAAACGTTACTAAATTATTATATCTGTATAGTGGGCACTCGTAATTTTTAGAACTGGTGGAATAGTGACACAATTATACACTTATTTAATTCCTATAAAGAACACTTTGTGCCTACTGAGTGGGTATGTAACTTTAATGAGAAACCGCAAAATATTATCTAACCAATTTGTATTTTATTTTCGGTGGAAATATTAATTTTTATTGCACATATTGTTACGCATCACCTTATTTAACGTTTCTAATCTCATATTATTAGCTTTGCATTGTGGATAATTCTTCTTTTTTCAAATTATTCTAAATATTGCTTAGCTATGTTTTCATGTAAGGGCAGAGCACTACGTTATAATTCTCTCATTTCCCCTCAAAGTTATATGTTGATCACTTATTTTAACAAAATATATACATAGCTCGCCAAAAGACTACCATGCTATCTTTCAAGAAAATTTCTCAGGAGTGGTTTTAAAGAGTGAGCCTGGTTTCCTAGAATTGCCTGATTAACTATATATTGTTACATGACTGCTGTTGTTCGACACCACTCACAGCAGTGTTCAAACAAACAGCATGTGCTGTTTGACTATGGCTGTAGACAATGTTCATTCCGGGGCCAAGCCAGCACCTACGCAATGCATTTGTATCGTGACTTTACTAGAACGCGCCATAACGTCATCAGACCAGTTAATTAACAACGGTCACACTGAACTTTTGAAATTGGAACGGCTGCATCACGCGACGTGTACTGCTGCTCCGGAATATACATGTGTAAATCAGCAGGTTATCAAAGTACCGAAAGTACTACATATATATATATGCTTAAATTGCATGATATTTCCGACGGAAATGTAACAATAACGTTCGACCATGTCCAGCCGTTGGTAAACGTTTGCCGTGGAACTCGGGAAATGTTTGAACCCGCAGTCTGCGGCCTTGGGGTTAAAAGAGTTCTTGTGTGCCACGGCAAACGCTTAGCCACGGCTGGACATTGTCGAACCATATATTTAAATACACTACTGTTTGTTTCACGTAACCTACCCAGATTTTAGTAAAGCAAAAACAACATATTTTTTGATAATAGTAAATTATAGCAAAATTTAAGAATGAGCCTACTTTTTATTTCGTGAAATTTGGTCCAATATTTATTTCATTATGAAAAAACAATTTCCACATGTTAAATCCCTGTGCTACAGCTCAGGCTCAGACTATCAAATTGCTTGATTGCGAGTTGGCAATGAAACAGATGTTCATAATCTAGCTGGGCAACATTAACATAGATAAGTTCTCAAAATTGAGACAGTTTGATTAGCCCCTCAACCAAACAAACTTCCTTATTTCTAGCACGAGAACGGTACAGCATATCATAGCTTCATAAACACTGGCCTTGGGAGTTGGCCCTTCAACTTTCAATGACAATTTTGATTACTTTTGGCAGAAGCCAACATCCACGGCCGCCACGACACCATGGCACTATTTTGGCCCTTTTTTATTTATCACTGGCTATCAAAGTCCATTGTGGCATTCTTTAGACACCACATGGTTTATGTTTGCCATTTTGGGAACATGATCCATACACCTGGAATTGGGAATTTTTGCCGCGGATTCATCCGAATTGGGAAAAATATAATATTTTTTATAAAAAATCAGTTTTAACGTTAATAAAGATGGACAGATATTAATGCCCATACAAGTAACACCAGGTAAACATTTTCACTAATGACAGTAATACAACTGAATACTAAATGACTCCACAGAAAGTAATGGAAGATAATAACAAGAGCTGTAGGAGAACAGCATAGCTCGACTACGAGGGTGTCGATGTACACATAGCTTGACAAAGAAGGTGGCTGCGGCCTACGTAAAAACCTTAACCAAGGTTGACTAAAAACATTAACCAAGGGAAACTAGAAATGTGGCCTGTCGGCACACGAATACCCCCACTGGCAGCCAAAGAAAACGAGGCATTTTTTATCATAAGCCATTTAGCCGAGCGTTAAGGTTTCAAACGCATCATGTCTGTGACCTTGACCCTGGGCATAGTGTGATAAGCCATGCATCGGTGTAGAAGATATAGAGCGGAAGGGAATTTCAATAGGTTTGACCTTTGACCTTCAACTATGACCTTGACCTTGGACGTAGGTGCGTGGTTATTGATCGAGACACACCTTCTCATCCTGAGAAACATTTGTGCCAAGGCATTTGATAATGCATGCATCGGTGTGGAAGATATAGAGCGGAAGGGAATTTCAATAGGTTTGACCTTTGACCTTCAACTGTGACCTTGACCTTGGACGTAGGTGCGTGGTTATTGATTGCGACACACCTTCTCATCATGAGAAACATCTGTGCCAAGCCATTTGATAATCCATGCATCGCTGTAGAAGATATAGAGCGGAAGGGAATTTCAATAGGTTTGACCTTTGACCTTCAACTGTGACCTTGGACGTAGGTGCGTGGTTAGCAATTTGATAATCCATGCATCAGTGTAGAAGATATAGAGCGGAAGGGAATTTCAATAGGTTTGACCTTTGACCTTCAACTGTGACCTTGACCTTGGACATAGGTGCGTGGTTATTGATCGGGACACACCTTCTCATCACGAGAAACATTTGTGCCAAGCCATTTGATAATCCATGCATCGGTGTAGAAGACATAGAGAGGAAGGGAAGTTCAATAGGTTTGACCTTTGACCTTCAACAGTGACCTTGACCTTGGACGTAGGTGCGTGGTTATTGATCGCGACACACCTTCTCATCGTGAGAAACATTTGTGCCAAGCCATTTGGGAATTTCAATATGTTTTACCTTTGAGCTTCAACTGTGACCTTGACCTTGGATGTAGGTGCGTGGTTATTGATCGCGACACACCTTCTCATCCTGAGAAACATTTGTGCCAAGGCATTTGATAATCCATGCATCGGTGTAGAAGATATAGAGCGGAAGGGAATTTCAATAGGTTTGACCTTTGACCTTCAACTGTGACCTTGACCTTGGACGTAGGTGCGTGGTTATTGATTGTGACACACCTTCTCAACATGAGAAACATCTGTACCAAGCCATTTGATAATCATGCATCGGTGTAGAAGATATAGAGCGGAAGGGAATTTCAATAGGTTTGACCTTCAACTGTGACCTTGAACGTAGGTGCGTGGTTAGCAATTTGATAATCCATGCATCAGTGTAGAAGATATAGAGCGGAAGGGAATTTCAATAGGTTTGACCTTTGACCTTCAACTGTGACCTTGACCTTGGACGTAGGTGCGTGGTTATTGATGGCGACACACCTTCTGATCATGAGAAACATTTGTGCCAAGCCATTTGATAATCCATGCATCGGTGTAGAAGATATAGAGCGGAAGGGAATTTCAATAGGTTTGACCTTTGACCTTCAACAGTGACCTTGACCTTGGACGTAGATGCGTGGTTTTCCAAGTATGGTTGCTGTAGGCCCAGGAGTATTCCATATACAAGCTTGAGTAAAAAAACGTAACCAAGGGGAGATAACTAAGTAATCAAAGGATAAAAGTAGGTCAAGGTGAAATATAGGTCAGGGATTATTGATGTACATCACTAGGAGATGAAGTTGTCCAAGTATGGTTGATGTAGGCCCAGAAGTATTCCATATACAAGCTTGACTATAAACATTAACCAAGTAATTCAAGGTTAAATGTAGGTGAAGGTAAAATAAAGGTCAGGGGTTATTGATGTACATCCATATGAGAAAAAGTTATCCAAGTATGGTGTCTGTATGCACAATAGTATTCCATCTACAAGCTTGACTAAAAACCTTAACCAAGGTTGAGTAAAAACCTTAACCAAGGGGAATTAAGTAAGTAATTTAAGGTTAAATGTAGGTCAAGGTCAAATATAGGTCAGGGGTTGTTGATGTACATCACTAGGAGATGAAGTTGTCCAAGTATGGTTGGTGTAGGGCCATGAGTATTCCATCTACAAGCTTGACTAAAAACCTTAACCAAAGAGAATTAGGTAAGTAATTCAAGAGGAAATGTAGGTCAAGGTCAAATATAGATCAGGGGTTATTGATGTACATCACTATGAGAAAAGGTTGTCCAATTATGGTGTCTGTATGCACAATAGTATTCCATGTACAAGCTTGAGTAAAAAGCTTAACCAAGGTCGAGTAAAAACCTTAACCAAGGGGAATTAAGTAAGTAATTAAAGGGTAAATGTAGGTCAAGGTCAAATATAGGTCAGGGGTTGTTGATATACATCAATAGGAGATGAAGTTGTCCAAGTATGGTGGGTGTATGGCCAGTAGTATTCCATATAGAAGGTTGACTAAAAACCTTAACCAAAAGGAATTAAGTAAGTAATTGAAGAGGAAATGTAGGTGAAGGTCAAATATAGATCAGGGGTTATTGATGTACATACCTATGAGAAAAGGTTGTCGAAGTATGGTGTCTAGATGCACAATAGTATTCAATGTACAAGCTTGAAAAAAAACCTTAACCAAGGTTGACTAAAAACCACCTTAACCAAGGGGAATTAAGTAAGTAATTCAAGAGGAAATGTAGGTCAACGTCAAATATAGATCAGGGTTATTGATGTGCATCACTAGGAGATGAATGTTGTCCAAGTATGGTGGGTGTAGGCCAGTAGTATTGCATATACAAACTTGACTAAAAACCTTAACCAAGGTTGACAAAAACCTTAACCAAGGGGAATTAACCAAGTTAATTCAAGAGGAAATGTAGGTCAAGGTCAAATATAGATCAGGGGTTATTGATGTACATCACTAGGAGATGAAGTTGTCCAAGTATGGTGGGTGTAGGGCCAGTAGTATTCCATATACAAGCTTGACTAAAAACCTTAACCAAGGCGTGACGGTGACGCCGACGCCGACGCCGACGCCGACGCCGACGCCGACGCCGGGGTGACAACATAAGCTCTACTTATTCTTCGAATAGTCGAGCTAAAAAGACCTTCATTTGGGGAATTTTCCTTTGAGAATCGGGGAAAAAAACATACTTTTAGCAATTTGGTTTATTTGTTTATTTGTTTATTGGTGTTTAACGGCCTATCAACAGCTAAGGTCATGTAAGGCCGGGCAAACGGGTTCGATCCCATTTTAACCTGCTGCACTGGGGTGAAAATCCCAAAATCAGAACAGAATATTTGCATCGAGAAAAAATATATTCAGCCCTGAGGTTAGAATAACCTGACCTGGTGCCAGGTTCATACCACATCAAAGTCACTTGGTCCTTTCCCCTAAAATAGGATTACAAATAATACTAATACTCACATAAGGGGTATAACCAGATTCAACTGTCACATACAAAATGCCAAAGACGTACATGTATGTGAGGGCCAAACCAGGTCTCCAGTCGGAATTCCGTTAAGGATGAACCCCGATCGTTAAATTGCCCATCGCATACTCCCACCTGCCACCCATTTTGCGATTTGAAATATAGCCGTTAACCCTTAGAATGCGGGAACCGAAAATAGTCGTCTGCTGATAATTCATATTTTGTCTTTTCTCTCAGTAAAAACATGGTTTGGCAGCATTTTAGAAGCATATCCATTGGAAATGATTCTAAAGTGCTGCCAAATCAAGTTTTTGATGAGAAAAATGGAAAAATAAAAAATATTCAGCAGATGACAAAAAATAATTCAGCATTGTAAGGGTTAAACAGCTATAAAAACGTCAAAAAAACAACATGCATCATGCACTACAGGCTGACTACTTACGCGGGTGGTATACAGGCCCCAACAATCTTCCAGAAGAACGTGAGGAAATGCAAAATATAATCTGAACATTTTGGTGGCTGTTCTTCCCCGTCTTCGTCTGTGTTCATGCCTATCGACATCGCACTGAAATACAAACAAAGATCAACTGGTCACCGTGGTCATAAAATGTTTTGGAGCCGTCCACACTTTCCTAATTTTGCAAAAATGACACTCTTTTATTCATTAAGCTATGCCTCCCTCTTCAGAATTCCTGAGAAATGTTTGCAAAAATCTTCTTTTTTTTTTAATTCACTAAGCCAGTATTCCCAACCAGGCCTCTGTTTCAGTTTTTTTTTCAGCTCAACTAAGTAAATTTTCAACTTTATTACAGTATTTTTCAAATTGAGTAGTGAAATCGATGCATAGTTTCACATTGGCGAGAGTATTTTGTACTCCCACTTTTGATAATCAATGCGTATTCTGCTTAAATAAGGGTGTAAAATACACCAATTTCTCTGAAGCTCAGCTTGACGCCATTGTTGTGATTTGCATTCCAATGGAAATGATTCTAAAGTGCTGTCAATCCATATTTTAATGGAAGAACAGTTTTCGGTTCCCGCCTCTTAAGGGTTAACAACACATTATCATCTCCATATATAACAAGGGCATCGTTATCACTAAACTAATCCCCTCGCTGGCAGCCTTGATAACTAGATGGTTGGTAAATCTGACAAATGCTCCCCGATGACACCTGGATTGAAATTCAAAGTCCTTGACCCTGTGTATTGGTGTAGTATGCTTATTAATCACAATAAATGGTGATCAATGCGTATATGAAGTTTCAAGTTGATATCACAAGCGGTCACAGAGATATAGCAATTTGAAAAAAACTTTGACATAAGCTTTAACAAACAAAATTCTAAGTAATTTGACCTTGACCTTGGGCAGCATGGGTAGGGTATACAATGAAAATATGGATGGTGATCAATGTGTATATGAAGTTTTAAGTTCATATCGCAAGCGGTCACAGAGATATAGCAATTTGAAAAACTTAATGTAAAACTTTAACAAAAAGTTTATTAATGTCATTTGACCTTGACCTTGGGCTCCTGGGCAGCATTGGTACATTACACAAACAAGTCTTATTTGGAATTAATAAATCAGTGAACTACTTTCTGCAAGGCAGATAATCAATACACAACTACCACGGGAACTATTTTCATACGAGCCAAGCAGATTGTTCTGTTTATTAGTATATATAGTTTTAATCTATCTCCTGTGATATATAATGATACATTACTTTGTTATGTTATGGGTACTAATACATGTTGTTTCAATAGCGTATAGCTGCAATGGTATCGCTGTAGACGGAGTTGCAACTAATTTAATAATTATTACGTTCAAATGTTTGCGTAATAAATGTAATCGTAAATGGTGCAATAGTCGTGAGGTTAAGGTCGCCGACTTTTATGATTGAATTACCAAGTTTGAGGTACTGTGTATACCATATAATTTTTTACTGTCCCAAAATATATTTTTTGGGCTGTCACAATTAGTATTGCATTTTACTTTTGGCTCTTTTAGAATAAGCTAAATTTTCGGACAGCAAACATTTTTTTTATGAATTTGAAATAATTATTGTCCTCCATCTGATCATAACACTGTTTGAACTGCGCATGTGGCTACCACGACCAGAATTCACTGGCCGCAAACACAGTAGCCTTCGGCGTCTATTTATTAATTAGTATTTTTTATTTGATTTGAATTCCGCGTGAGCGCTGAATTTTGTGTCAACACCATTTACGGAAAATATTGGTGATTTTCTAAACAAATATCGGCGAAATCCGGCGATATATTTTGTCAATTTTCAATACCATTTACGAAAAATATTACTGATTTTTTAAAACAATATCGGCAAAACTAAATACGGTGATAGAATTTTTGTCAACTTTTCAACACCATTTATGGAAAATGTTACTGATTTTCTAAAAACAATATCGGCGAAGGTGTACTGAACTACTTTTTTTTAAATAACCAGCCGTCTAATAGATCTGTGTATAATTGAGAGTATATCGTTAATTGTCATGTTGTCTCCGACAGCGAGGTGTGCGGTACACATCAAAACGACTCGTCAATTTCAAAACATTGCCTAAGGGTAAATATTTACAGCCGTGTGATGTCATCAGATCAACACCTCGTCACACGGCTGCGCGTTATCGATTTTTTTCCACACAAAGCGACACGTGTATTTATAATTAGATTTGTGTAATGTGTCGGGTGTAGCCAAGGACCATACATAAATTCGTAATTAGTCCCAGGTGTAGCCGATATTAAAATACAATTGATTTCTTTAAATTACGTCCGCAAGTTGACAGATATTTCAGAGCAGACGTCATCGTATTTTGCCGTTATTTATTTCCAAAATCAGTCATATATTCTGTAAATGACGTTGAAAGTTGACAATAAATTAAGACCAGATCAGTACGTTAGATCGTTATCGACGACAACTATGAGGTCTCGGGTAAATCTTATTTTTCAATAATACGACTGTGGTTTCTTCCTTTAATGATGACCATGTTCCAGCCGTTAACACTTATTTAGCAGCATTACTTATGTAGTTAGTCTGAACATTCTGCAGAGAAATTTGAATCGAACGGAATCGAGCGTTGTTTAAACTTAGTCCGGTTCATATGAACAGGTCAAAATATGGACTGAAAATAGCGCTTTGTGTGACCGAAATCCGTACACGGACGAATAAAAAAAGTTTTATTATAAATATCACATAGCGAAACAGCGATAGTATCTACTGTTTTAATAATATGCATACATATTGTAATTAATGTTTAATAGCGATATACTTATGAATTATATACGATAATATGGTTTATACTCCAGCACTATGTTTTAAGGCTGTGTGATTTGCCTCAATATAAGCTGGATTAATTAATACTTATATTCATGCTCTTCATGAGAACATCAACACATTTAAAATATACAAATAGTACTTAAAGGTACATACCCACGCAGCAGGTTACACTGTACTACTACTTTTCATTTTCTGTCATGCCTTATATGAGCCATTTGTCTACCCACTAACAAGTTATTTTTAATTACGGCGCGTGTTAATTGGTGTTAATTGGTGTTAATTGGTGTTAATTGGTGTTAAATCGCATTTTATATGACATGCGCAGTGAAGTATCGAAAATTGAGAAGAAAAATCTCTGTTCGAGTCCAAATCTAAAAGTCCACGTAACTCTTTCCATTTGGTGATCTGGTCGCCAATATTAACCACTCTCTCTCTGTACAGTAACTACTGCCTGTCCCTCAGAGATTTCGCTTTTTTTTTGGCCAATGCCGTTTCATACAATTTCCGTCCTGGACGTTTCGACATGTTGATATTCTTGTTTACATATTGGGAAGCCTACAGGCGCGCGTAGTATACTGCGCATGCGCACCGCAAGCCGTGATGAGAAAGTCGTCGTCCCCGCACATTATCAAAATAGACTATTATTACCGCCGCGCGTCGCTAACAGTAAATTGATAATTAATAAATGATTATATTTGTATAGTGGGCACTCGTAATTTTTAGAACTGGTGGAATAGTGACATAATTATACACTTATTTAATTCCTATAAAGAATGTTTGTGCCTACTGCGTGGGCATGTACCTTTAAAGGAGTACCGATATGATACATTTTAATAATATAAATATTGAAAATACACACTACAATCGCTTACAACATAATTTATTGATCGAAAACTATCACTGCATCGTGGCCTATTTGACCGCATTACCTATTGTGCGGGCACCCCACTAGACCCCCTGTTTACGTAGGTAACTGAGGGTGTAGTGTGGTGCGCTCGCTAATACAATGTTTGCGTAATGTAGGGTATACAATGAAAATATGGATGATGATCAATGTGTATATGAAGTTTCAAGTTGATATCCCAAGCAGTCACAGAGATATAGCAATTTGAAAAACTTTAACATAAAACTCGGACGGCGGGTGGCGGACAAAGCGGTAACTATATGCTCCCCCGAAAAAAAATGTTCATGGAGCATAATAATAATAATAAAAAATATTTTTGCCTTACAAACAAGGTGAACACAAGTCCTCAGTCACCTTGACCTTGACCTCTACAAAACAAAGCACCATCCCTAGATACACATGTGAAGCTATAGAAAAATGAAAGGTGTTACTAACATGGACAATCGCTATATCCCCTCTTGCCTATCGGTTAGGGGATAACGAGAGGGACTAGGGTACCTGATAAACTGGGCCCTCCACGTGACTTCCTGCTCATCATCGTCGCTGACAACCTCAGCCAGTCGGTCACCGATCACATCTGTGAACATGGACACGACTAGGGGTGTAACGATACACCTACCTCAAGATAAATGTCTCCATGTTAAATCCCCATAGACATCTTCACTCCGTGAAGATGTCTATGGGGATTTAACATGGGGAAATTTTGTTTTCGCAATAAAATCAATATTTGACAAAATTTCACGAAATAAAAAGAAGGCTCATTCTTAAATTTTCCTTTAATTTAATATTATCGAAACAAATATGGTTTTTGAATTGTCTATATAGCCGTAAAATTTGGGCAGCTTTCGTGAAACAGACACTAGGGGTGTAACGATACACCTACCTCAAGATATGTATCATATCGTCACGTAGGTGTATCGTTACACCCCTAGTCGTATATTTGGATCACGATACGATATGTATTGCAATACTAGTACCTCATTCACAAAATACAATTTCAATGGTCAATATTCTTGAAAAATGCATAAATTCAAATAAAACATATTCCCCCCATATACTGGAGCCTCTTTATAATGTGGTAGATGGGCAATAGAGGTCGCCACCATGGCATAGGTAAACTGTGTTATTATAAATTTTCCAAAAAAAATAATTTCACTAATATTCAATACCCCACCCATTTTCTATCACACGCTTATTATTGTGTTTAAAAATAAGTACATTTCTATGGAATGCTAATTGACCATTGTTTCATAATATAATAATGTTATTTACAGATAATTTAAACCACAACATGTCAGATTAACAGCGAATAATAGCTTTAAAAACTTTTTATTTCATATCCTGGTTTCAGACAGGAAATGGAGTCCTAATATTTACGGTTAGTATTTCTGCCATACAGCACCGTGTTATTGATCTCAATAAACTTGAAAGTTGGAATTGCAATTGTTCTGACATGTGGTTGTGTAATTCTTCCTGATAATTTAATTTTAGTATTAGTATTCGTAAAATTGCCCCAACAATAATCATGCAATTTTTATTCCAAAGCATTGAATTGTGAAGACAGTATCGAATAGAATATCAGGGTCACGTATCGTGAATTGCATCGTCGGAAAAATATCGCGGTGCATCAAATTTTCGGTGAATCATTACACCCCTAGACATGATGCAGGTGTAGGTGCAAGAAAAAGTGAAAAGTGAACAGCTAAGATCATGTAGGGATGGTGCACTCCAATGGCCCATCTTGTCAATGTTTCGGAGCATCTACTGGCAATGCCAACTCGCAAACAAGCAATTTGATTGTCTGAGCCTGAGCTGTGCCAACATAGACAAGATGCAGTGTAGATACAAGCAACATGTACACAACCGCCTGTGTTAATCTTGTCCAGATTGTCATATGCAGCCTATGCTCAATAAATGTAAATCCATCAATTGCAATTTACAGACGATCCTAAATTTGCACTTACGAACATTTTAGTCGTACGAAGTTGTGAAACGGCCCCCAAGTCTCAACAAATTTGTAATTTTCCAACACGTCCAGATTGGACTTCAACTCATACGTTCCTATATGTTTAATCTTTATGACACACTGCCTCTTCAATTATCAATGTCCAGATCATTTGTCAATTCGAGCAAACGAGTGGATTGTCGAGGCCTGCACAACCGCCTGTGTTAATCTTACCCAGATCATCAAACATTTCAACAATCAAAGAACTTGATGAGCAAGCTCAGCCAATCAAGTCGCTTGATTTCAAGCACAATATTCAAGTATTTGAAATAAAGAAATGGAAAAAGCTTTGCATTGGTCTAAAATATTAGTGAATACCAGGCTGGTGTCTTTTGATATCAAGTTTATCAGGCAAGGGTAGGAAACGCGTAGGAATTCCAAGGTTTGCCAAGCCGAGCCTGATACTTGATATCAAAAGACAGTAACCTGGTATTCTATTCATCAGGTAAAGTGTTATGCTCGAAAATGACTATGACGTCATTATCTATGGACAGAACGCGGACTTGTTTACGTCAGTTTTCACTTCATTGTAACCCGGATGTTTGTATCAGGTCAATGCCTGATACAAATATATGTTCTCAGTCATAAAGTATTCGGGCATACAGGGCAGGTTACCTGATAATATCAAATTGTCATACCCTGCATTGACTAGATACGCATATCCGGGTCACAATGGATTCAAAACTACTTTCACTGATGTTTCATTAGTCGAATGACGTCACATAATGTTACTGAAAGACATCAATTTAATGACGCCAGGTAAACTGTAAGAGATACTAGCTTGGTATTTATTATAAAACAAATAACATTAGAGCATATATTATAAATATTAAGAAGTTCATTGAACGAAAACAGAAGCTGGTCCAACAATAAATGAGCTTACCTTTGGTAATGTTGCATACAACAGCACTTCTTGTCCCAATTTTGGCACCTAAACTTGGATTTTTAAGTGTGATGATGAAATTTTTAGGGCCCTGGGAATAAAAAGGTGTCACTTTAGTAACATGTATGTACAACAGAGCCAGGAGATTATTATAAAAATAATTCTGAGCATGTAATCCAAATTTGTACACAAATGCATGCTGCTTGCTGAGATAGTGTTAATTAATATTAGCTTGCTTTGTAATGCTTGTTATCAATAAGATGAAAAGGGTAATACAGAATTATATCAACCATGCATGCCAAGGTTACATTTACAAATCTGTTCATAAATCAGATCCTACTTGACGAAAAGGCAAACACAATATGAGAAAGGTCAACTGATTTTGTACCTTAGAAGATGTGCGATACCTCATGAAAAATATTTACAAAACAGGGGATCGTTTCACTAAACTTTGTACGACTAAAATGTTCGTAAGTGCAAAATTAACAACATTTTCTTGTAAACAATCTTTGGATTTACATGTATTGAGCATAAGCTGCATATGCAGCCTATGCTAATACATGTAAATCCATCAATTGAGATTTCCAGACGACAATCCTAGATTTGCACTTACGAACATTTTAGTCATACAAAGTTTAGTGAAATGGGCCCCAGGGGTGGGAACAGAAGCAAAATCCTGAAAATGGCTAAACAAACATATGCACCCACAATTGCGAGAGAAAGTGTGCTTCCCATGTTGATATATTCATATTTTTCTACTATTATCAGGAACCTCAAATCCTGGTTATAGGATATATCCTGAAAATTTCAGCACAAAAATATTTACACAATTCCCTAACATTTTATTGGCCCGTAGCAAGTCTCTGTCCAAAATTTATATCCCAGTAAACTCCCACGCCGAACTACTTTCCGTAACCGTGAGGTGCAGTTAAAATAATTATTAAGAAAACGGAAAATAAACACATTTTCTTGATGAATTTATTTCAAATGCTGGAATTATAAGGAATGAATGGCATTTTTGTGGAATTTATCAGGGATATAAACTTGGAAAAGTCGCGGGAATACCTTCCGGCCTTCGTCCAGTATTCCTGCGACTTTTCCAAGTTTATACCCCGATAAATTCCACAAAAATGCCATTCATTCCTATAATCCCTTTTTTGTCAAAATTGACAACATTCAACATCATTTACAGAAAATATCACAATGTCTGTAAATATATTGCAATACATGTATCTGTAAAAAATTTGTTTGAAAACTCGCACATCACCTTAGGTACAAAATCACACGGCGCGTCAGATATGATACACATTGGTGTAGAGAGACCTTCATGCACAATATGATCATGAGCTAATTTCAGCTGATTGTTCAGTATACATGTAGTAATGCTACTACACCGACAGAATATACAGTGACTGCACCGATGTGTAGGCTGATATGAGGTTACACTGTTTGCACAGCGCCTTAATTTTGTCAGCTACGGGTCAGGTACCAAAGGACATCAAATTTTGATTAACATTGCAAATCAAGTAGGCCTTACAAACAAGGTGAACACAAGTGACCTCGACCTTGGGCGGTTGGATGCAGTTTGTATGTAAAACAAAGCACCATCCCTAGACACACAGTGTGGCCAAATATTATTAAAATCAGTGAATCGGTTTGTGAGTTATTGAACAAGAGTTGTCAGAAGACAACGAAGCTCGCCTGTTGGCAGCCTTCATTCAAACTTGTCACAGTTGTATAAAAAACATGAATATTATATAACTTGACCTTGGGATAAGGGGTGTGCGGTGGACCTTGACATTGAGGTTAGTGGTGGAAGGTGGATCGTGGATTTGATATAGCATGATATAGCATATTAAGATGAATGCATGTATGAAATATCAATGACCTCCCTGAAATGAGAAGGAAAACAAAATTTAACCCAGCGTTAAGTTTATGAACACACTAAGTTGGTGATTTTCTACAGCATGATAGCTATTCACATGAGGAAATGCATGTATAAATGTGCTAAGTTTGTGACCTTGGCCTTGGCAAAAGGGGTGGGGGTGGGTCATGGATTTGCTGTAACACAATAGAGTATCATCAGATGAATGCATGTATGAAATATGAAGGTGTTCCCTGTAAAGAAACAGAAGTTATAAAAAGATATTTACTCCAACGTTAAGTTTATGATGTTGATCTTGGGGAAAGGGGTGGGGTGGGTCATGGGTTTGCTGTAGCACAATAGAGGATCATCGGATGAATGCATGTATGAAATATCAAAGCGTTCAAAGTGTAAAGAAACAGACGTTACACAACATTTACCCCAATGTAAAGTTTATGAACATGCTAAGTTTGTGACCTTGACCTTGGGGTAAGGGTTGGGTGGTGGGTTGTGGATTTGCTACAGCATGATAGAGGGTCATCTGAGGAATGTATGCATGAAATATCAAGGCGTTCCATCAAAGGAAACAGTTGTTATCAGACATTTACCCCAACATTAAGTTTATGAATGTGTCAAGTTTGTGACCTTGACCTTGGGGTAAGGGTGGGCGGTGGGTCATGGAATTGCTATAGCATGATAGAGTATCATCAGATGAATGCGTGTATGAAATATCAAGGCGTTTCATGAAAGGAAACAGATGTTATAAGACATTTACGCCAACGTAAAGTTTATGAATGTGCTAAGTTTGTGACCGTGACCTTGGAGAAAGAGGTGGGGGTTGGTCATGGATTTGCTATAGCACGCTAGAGTATCATCAGATGAATGCATGTATCAAATATCAAGGTGTTCAAAGTGTAAAGAAACAGAAGTTACACAACATTTATCCCAACGTTAAGTTTATGAACATGCTAAGTTTGTGACCTTGACTTTTGGGTAAGGGTTGGGTGGTGGGTTGTGGATTTGCTACAGCATGATAGAGGGTCATCTGAGGAATGTATGAAATAGCAAAGTGTTCCCATGAAAGAAAACAGACATTTACCCCAACGTTAAGTTTATGAATGTACTAAGTTTTGTGACCTTGACCTTGGGGTAAGGGATGGCAGTGGGTCATGGATTTGCTATAGCATGATAGAGTATCATCAGATGAATGCATATTTGAAATATCAAGGCGTTCCATGAAAGGAAACAGATGTTATAATACATTTACCCCAACATTAAGTTTATGAATGTGCTAAGATTGTGACCTTGACCTTGGGGAAAGGGGTGGGTGGTGAGTCATGAATTTGCTATAGCACGATAGAGTATCAGCAGATAAATGCATGTATGAAATATGAAGGCGTTCCCTGTAAATAAACAGAAGTTACAAACAACATTTACCCCAACATTAAGTTTTATGAACATGCTAAGTTGTGACCTTGACCTTGGGGTAACGATTGGGTGGGCGGTGGGTCATGGCTTTGCTATAGCACGATAGAGTATCATCAAATGAATGCATGTATGAAATATCAAGGCTTTCCATGAAAGGAAACAGATGTTATAAGACATTTACCCCAACGTTAAGATTATAAATGTGCTAAGTTTGTGACCTTGACCTTGCGGTAAGGGCTGGGTGGTGGGTCATATATTTGCTACAGCATGATACAGGGTCATCTGAGGAATGCATGTATGAAATAGCAAGGTGTTCCATGAAAGTAAACAGAAGTTATAAGACATTTACCCAACGTTAAGTTTATGAATGTGCCAAGTTTGTGACCTTGACCTTGGGGTAAGGGCTGGGTGGTGGGTCATGAATTTGCTACAGCATGATAGAGGGTCATCTGAGGAATGCATGTATGAAATAACAAGGTGTTCCATGAAAGTAAACAGAAGTTATAAGACATTTACCCAACGTTAAGTTTATGAATGTGCCAAGTTTGTGACCTTGACCTTGGGGTAAGGGCTGGGTGGTGGGTCATGAATTTGCTACAGCATGATATAGGGTCATCTGAGGAATGCATGTATGAAATAACAAGGTGTTCCATGAAAGGAAACAGAAGTTATAAGACATTTACCCAACGTTAAGTTTATGAATGTGCCAAGTTTGTGACCTTGACCCTGGGGTAAGGGCTGGGTGGTGGGTCATGGATTTGCTATAGCATGATAGAGGGTCATCTGAGGAATGCATGTATGAAATAACAAGGTGTTCCATGAAAGGAAACAGAAGTTATAAGACATTTACCCAACGTTAAGTTTATGAATGTGCCAAGTTTGTGACCTTGACCTTGGGGTAATGGCTGGGTGGTGGGTCATGGATTTGCTACAGCATGATAGAGGGTCATCTGAGGAATGCATGTATGAAATAAGAAGGTGTTCCGTGAAAGGAAACAGAAGTTATAAGACATTTACCCAAAGTTAAGTTTGTGGACGACGCTGACGCCGACGCCGACGCCGACGAAGCCGGGGGTATGACATAAGCTCTTCTGCACTTCGTGCAGGCGATCTAAAAATGAAAGGTGTTACTAACGTACGTACGTACATAGACTAACGCTATATCCCCTCTTGCCTATTGGTGAGTGGATAACATGGTTTTAAGGCAATATATCACGTAGACGTTATCATTGTAAGACATTGCGCCATACAGTAAAACTCTCAAAACTATCAGACTGCCTTTAAGTATCTTAAAATTTGCTTCAAATAACTTCCTGCACCTTCTGCACACTAACATCTGTGCTAAAATTAGTTAACAGTTTTGTGATTGTGGTGCGGCTGCAGATGCAATAAAAGTTGGTGATGTTTACTACTCCATGATTGACAATAAAACAATAATAGGCAGTTTTAATTTACGACTCCTTTGTTCTCAAATGTATTGCATTAACATTAATTTTCTTCATATTCTCAGGCGTTAACATAAACTGGGTAGGTTGGACCAGAGAAAATTAATTGACACACTCTCACTTGCTCCTAAATTGTGGCTGTGAATGGAGAAATGGAGCTTATGGGATTTGTGATCAGTGTCGATACGTATAAGTTAGATCACGGTTCGTCCGCACGTACGAGGAGATAAGCGAACAGATTATCGCTCGTACATGCGTACAAACGTGATGTAACTTATTTATCACATCCTCATGCACATACCTTGCACACGAGCTGAAACAATACCCGGAAATGTGTCAAAAGATGTGATAACATGTTTTAAACGTCATTAGAAGCGTCCGTGACTCATTTAAATTACTGCACGTGTAAGAATGTGCTCCGTTTGGTAATAATACGCGTTACGTAATAATGATCAAATAGCCACACGCGGTAGCCTGATAACGGTCTATATTGATTGCTTAGAACAATGATGGGGGTTCACTGATTGAATGGCAAACAGGATCTGCTTTGTGAAGATCAAACAGGTCAAAGGGGCATAAGTGCTTGTATGTATCAAGTAATATTAAAGGTATATGATGATGAAGAACTGGTACAAATTTTTTGACGTAAAAATGGCATAGTGTTTCTGCAATAATGTGATTTGACATAGAAATGGCTAAGTGTTGCAACTATGTGAAGGTAAAAAAGGTCATGTTAATGGCCGGGTAATATAAGACTTTCGCACCAAGCCACTGGGTCTGCCTTTCTTATTGCATCCCACCTGTTGGCTCGCCCGAGACCTTGAACTCCAATCCAACATGGATATGTAATTATATGTCAGAAATTGCAAGCTCATTGGCCTATGAGCATACATTTTCCACGAACTGTCTCATCTGGATCTACACATTTTGCCAATACCACTATACAGGCCTGTGGTGTTGAAAGGGTTAATTCTGGTAATATGTAACTTATTGGAGTTAACTTTGCATGCTGGGAAATGTGTGGGCTATAAATAGTTCAAACATAGCAGATGACAATTAATTATATTCTTTTATTTCTCCTTATAAATGTCATGAATATGTCTTGGAATTTCTTTAGAATTATATTTACAGAGAGAAATAAAACATATACTCCTAATTCGTTTGGCGGATATTTTCACCGCTAGCATGCAAAGTAGGGCAAACTATAAAGCTCCCGACTAGTTCGCAAAGCAAAACTCTTGTGTCCTGATAACTTGATATAAACTGTCAATCCTAAGGTTACAAGAATGCGGTTGAACCTGCAAATAAACTTTGTTTCTCATGGTGCATCAGATAAATACAGACATATTAGTTTATAGTGGAAGCGGCATTTTATTTGTGACAGAATAACAAACTTGCACAAATATACAGGCTGCGAGCTGATGGACACCTAACAGGGGATTACAATAATTATAGATATTGGACTTTCAAGATCTGCAAATTCCTCTAATGAGATTACGAGCGAAGCTATTTGCC
>CM055276.1:24635212-24669789 GCA_029237695.1 Conchocele bisecta
ATCAAAACATTTCAACAATGCGGATTTCAACTTATCATAGTCAAGAGCATCATCAATAGGTAGTCTAGAATATACATCTAATGCCTTGCCCTTCAATAACGCACTCAAGTGTAGTGACCACTTATCTCTTCCCCACCTTTGAATTGCTGCGTACCTCTCAAATCTAGCTAAGTAGCTATCCATGTTGTCATTATTCTGATCAAAATGTGGCAGCTTCGGACCGAATGCTCTGCCATAGTCCCTATCATGTCTATCTTCATCTACTACTTCTCCCCTTTCTACTTTTGCCATTTCTACCTGATGCTTAGTGTCTAATTCTCGCAATTTAAATTCTAGAGCTAACTGTGCTTCATTGGCATCTAATCTATCTTTCCCCATCTGTCGCTCAACCTCTTTAGCTAACTGCTCAGCATCTAACCTATCCTTCTCAGCCTGTCTAGCCTCTAGTCTTTCCTGTCTTTCTCTCTCCTGCTCTTCCTTTACAAAGGCCATTAACTCTGAATCTGCTAGCCCTAAGCTTTTGCCTATGTCCATTAGCTCCTTAATGGACGACATTCTCACTCTCAACTCAACTCCGGATTATCGATTTACACGCTTTACCCGACGGTACACAAGTCTCTAGCACTCAAATCACTTGGTGATTTGTGCGAGTCTCTTGCTTCACGTCTATAAGGTTAAGGTAAATCAATCCGGTCTCTACTCCTAACGACGGTATAAGTTTCTCAATTCGGGTAAATCAATCCGGTATATGTATATTCTAATGTAATGGTATATTTACAATTCCCTCTCTATGGTATTGGACACAAATATTGGGGACTGGTTATAGACACCTGGCAGGATATAATATTGTTCATACACAATATAATAGTGGTAGCAATCTCGCCTCAGATGCAGAAGTGTCTAGTGCTAACCTAGAACACCCGCTGTGCCATCATCACAGGGAGGTACTATTCAACAAATCCAAAGTTACAATGACCCTTACATCGACTATCTCACTAGATCGTCTCAACTCTACACTTCTGTACCTAGGTAGTCAAATCATGTATGTGGTGATGTATTAGTGCCTAAGTGTTGGAGGGCATCTTACATTAACTCCCAAGGCAAACAAATACAAGATTGAATTTTGACGACACTAGGGGTACAGCTATTCTAGCCTCCTTACTTCAACTGCTTTGAAGAAACTGATTATAAAAAGAGGAAACAAAAACCCCACTTCTGACACCATTGTCAAGGTCATTACCAAGGTCAGGAATGATCGAGACAAATTGTCTCCCCCAATTATCATATGAACCAAGTATACTTCAATTGTTATGACGTTATGGCCAATATAGCGTGATCTGACGAACGAAAAGTGGTAACAATGCAGTTGAAGTGTAAGGGATAGGCCAGAGTAGATAAGTACAACGTATCACTTAATCACTTATAATGTACACTATATTACATGGGGAACACACAGGAATACATGATACATTGATATGCGAACATCACTGTACTGTGCATGATACTATTCAATTACTACAAGGTTGTAAGCCAATCGACTGTTATACTTTAACGAAACTTAAAAGCTATAGACGAATAAACTCGGTATGTGGTATCTCAATGGTCCCGTAGTGGACAATAGTATGAATGCACAAGTACTTTGATGATCGCTAATCAAAGTGAAATAACATACAAGTATAACATGGCATAACGAACATTGGAGGACAAATGACAATCATCTGAGCTACCCCAGTGCTGGCGTATCTCAATAGATAGTGTAACCTCTGAGTATCAAGGTCCCAAGGTCTGCCTCACCCGCAATATGAGGTCTAGTCAACAATATGGCTATAATCCAACTTCAAGTGGATTAATCCATAAACAATATATGTAGTCTTACTACAATCCTTTAGCCATGATATGCCATGATAGGAGTATTACCATACACTATCAAAATATACATATGTATTGCCTATGCAATATATTTCCAAAGTATGAATGTCAAAGTCAAAGCCGGATGTGGTTACATCACATGATAGTCAATAACGATAATATTCCGGAAGCTGGTTCCCGGAAGTAAAGTTCCACAGGTAGTATTATCTCCGGAAATGGTGGACCAGATGTAAAGTTCCTATGGTATACACTCGACCAGTAAAGTACAACCCGGATGTGGTAGACCGGATGTAAAGTTCCATGGTGAATCAATGGGTTGTAATACGGAATGGTAGACCGGAGTAAAGTTCGATAATACAAAATGGCGTTATACGTTGGCTAAGACCGGGAAAAAGTTTCACTTAGGTGACATTCAACTCGGTGGTAGTATAATGATAGATACGTGTGTATGGCGTTTCACTTCACTAAACTATGGCTGTGACTGTCTGCTGTACGCGAGGTAGCTATCACACACTGCTCTATACAGGCCTGTACCCGGAGCTGCTACACACACTGCGCCAGACAGACGTACGGACACTCGGACGACCCGATACTCTGCACTGACTGGGGTCCTGCCCTCAAACGAGTGGACCAAAACGTCCAATGTGGCTCGCTGGAGCGTTCTCAAGAGGCTACAAATGAAATGAATCTCCAATTACTGGACGAATACGCACAGACAGACAACAGGATGCACAACAGACTAAAACGAATCGAACAACGGCAAATCACAGCTGAAATAAAATGTTCTAGGTACATACCAAAATCCTCCGTGTCACTGGTGAATACAGTACTAGTCTTCTGTAACTAGAAAATATGTGTCCCGCCAACACATAGCGAGACATCGCTTATATACGCACCAGTGAAACCATGCACGGAATAATGAATATGCCTACCCCTCGTACGACATCTCACATAAATACTACAAAACCATGGCTTTTGCCATGTCACCCGTGGGTTATATTTGGCATAAATATATGTTCCCACGCCTTAAATTCAACCAAACCAGTGTACAGCCCTCGTGGAATAAATACCATCCAACATGGTATACCCCACACTACCATAAATCTGCACACTATAGACCCAGATCTCATAATCCGAAATCTACTCGACTGTCTCGACAATGCGAAGGTCGCTTCTTGGCCCCGCCAAACCCCTCCATAACGGTCCTACGGCTATACACTTAAATGAGAGTGTAGCACATACTAAACTCAAATATCGTGGTCATTTACGGAAATATCACGACACAAAACATCACCATTATGGGATCTGATATATCCGTGTTGGCCAGTACCAGGCTATGATGAAACACTAACCCGTAGCATACATAACAGGGCAGACCATGGTATGGTCTGCGCTATATACTGGCTTCACCTACAGAAGGTCCCTTATATGGTGAACAACTGACACGCGGACAACTCGGCTGGCACGGACAGTGGACATCCGTAATACTAAAAGGTATCTTTTCCCTAGCGAAACCAGCACACGCAGTCAACGAGTTCTCTACCACACACATGCATAGTCTGTGGCAAATATGGCGTGACATCAGTAAAACATTGCTCATAAAATAGACGTATATTTAAATCCACAAATAGGACACGCATAAACGTATCTCCACCAATACAACATAAGCCCCCTTATTACACGCACATTGCACATGGCAAATGTACATGCCAAACCACAGGTGTGCAAAAACCACAGGTGTGTGAAACCACAGGTATGTGGAATCACAGGGATGTGAAACCAATAATACGCACAACAATACAACACAGTACCACACATCACAAATATACAATTATACGGATTCCAGAATGTACAAGAATGCACGTGTCACGCGACATAGACCATTGAGTAAAACCACTCAGCATCAGAGCTCCAGATAAGTTTTGTATCTAAAGAGTATTATACTCCCATATTTCAAATTCAATGTGTATTTTACGTTTACAATTGTATCATTGATTAAACAGGGAACAAATGATACCAAATAAAACAAATATAAAAATTCACTTAGTCGAGCTGCAAAAAGCATTTGCATTTGCTTTTTGCAGCTCAACTAAGTAAATGTTTAACTTTATTACAGCATTTTCACTATTCAACTTGAATATCAATGCGTATTTTGATTTTGTTGAGAGTATTTTGTACTCCCACTTTCAATACGTACACAAATTCATATGAATCTGCCTTCGTTTCTATCTTGCATAAATGTTGCAAGTCACAACACTGAAAGTGTTGTATGTTTTCCATCTGTCTTCGGACAATAAACATAGAATCTGAATGTTTTCTTTGGATGTATGTTTTATATCATTTCCGGAGTACAGTAATTATCAAGTGAGTACTTGACTCAAAGGTCTTAATAGAAGGGTGTTTCGTGTTTCTCACATAAATACATCAGTCTGACAGCCAAAAGGAAGCAAGCAGAGGCCGCCGGTTAGCAAAAGGGACTTTATGTTTTCAACTAATATACAGTGGAACCTCTCAAAACCGGACACCACTGTAAATCAAGAGTGAGAGCACTCCACGGCATATTTTAGTTCTCATCAATGACAAACAGTCCCCGTGTCAGCCGGCGTCTCATGTGTTGCCATAGTAACAAGGGCATCGTGATCACTAAGCTAATCCCCTCGTTGGCAGCCTTGACACTAAAAAAATATTATTATTTTTTTAACATTTTTGCCTTACAAAAAAGGTGAAGATAACAAGTGCTCAGTGACCTTGACCTTAGGCGGTCGCACGTGGCTTGTATGCAAAACAAAGCACCATCCCTAGACACAGATTGTGGCCAAATATGATCAAAATCAGTGAAGTTATTGAAAAATGAAAGATGTTGTAACACACGCACGTATGTACGTACATACATGGACTAACTCTATATCCTCTCTTGCCTATCGGCAAGGGGATAATAATTCTCTGCACTAGAAACAACTGAAGAATGTAGGGAAAAATGCTTTCAGTTTGGAATGCTGCAATATTACAACATTATCCATCCACAATATGCTAATTACTTTATTGTACAGTCATGTAGTATTTTTTGCAGAACATATAGTTTTCATATTTAGAAAAGAAATATGGAAATAACACGATTGCTTTGCAATATAAATACTGCACTAAAATTGTGAACTGCGGCCGTGATGGAAAATTCATACGAGACGGCTAAGCATTCTATTAATATTTTGATCTTGGCATATGTCTTACGTTTCTTGCAATTTGGAATATCAAACATATCATATTACATATTTATATATGCTAACTTTTGGCTTAAACGATCACAAACACACACATATAATTATACACACGAAATACATTACTTGGTATAATCTGTCGTGTTTATGAACTAGCTGTGAACAATAACGGTTCTATTATATAAGGCCATAAAGTTGTCAGATGCATATATGAATCTGGAAACTTGAAAAAAATTAGAGACGTACATCTCAAACAAACACATATAAAGCATATTTAAACAAAAAATGCGTCTGTCGAATGTGGATGCCACCTGCAGCATATTTGAGAAACTGTGACAAAGTGGTTAACCGAAAAGTGTGACGGACCGACAGACGGATGGACAGACAGACAGACGGACAGACGGACGGACGGACGGACGGTTCAAACACTATATGCCACCCGTTTCTTCGAAACCCGGTGGCATAAAAATCCGCCTTCTCGCTTCACAATCCACAAACCCCGTGTCTGAGAACCCAAAGTACTTATTTTTTACGGCCTAACTATATGACAAAACAAGAAATGCGTCTGTCGAACGCGGATGCCACCTGCAGCATATTTGAGAAACTGTAACAAATTGGTTAACCGAAAAGTGTGACGGACAGACGGACAGACAGACGGACGGACGGACGGACGGTCCAAACACTATATGCCACCCGTTTCTTCGAAACTCGGTGGCATAAAAACTACGTAACATGTACACTACCGCCTGCGTTAATATTGTCAATATTAGTCAATTTCCTTTTGTCAAAATACTTGAAAAGTGTGCTTGAAATCAAGCAGCTTGATTGGCTGAGTCTGAGTTGTGCTACAGCTTAGGCAATCAAATTGTGTAATTACAAGTCATTGCCAATAGTTGTTCAACAAGAGTTGTCAGAAGACAACGAAGCTCGCCTGTTGGCAGCCTTCACTCAAACTTGGCTCAGTTGCATAAAAAAAACATGAATATTATATAACTTGACCTTGGGTTAAGGGGTGTGCGGTGGACCTTGACATTGGGGTCAGTGGTGCAAGGTGGGTCGTGGGTTTGCTATAGCATAATATAGCATATTAAGATGAATGCATAACATGTATGAAATATCAATGCGCTCCCTGACAACAGAAGTAAAACAAAATTTAACCCAACGCTAAGTTTATGAACGCACTAAGTTGGTGATTTTCTACAGCATGATAGCTATTCACATGAGGAATGTATGTATGAATGTGCTAAGTTTGTGACCTTGACCTTGGGAAAAGGGGTGTGGGGGGTGGGTCATGGATTTGCTGTAGCACAATAGAGGATCAACGGATGAATCATGTACGAAATATCAAAGCGTTCCCTGTGAATAAACAGAAGTTACACAACATTTACCCAAACGTTAAGTTGATGAACATGCTAAGTTTGTGACCTTGACCTTGGGGTAAGGGTTGGGTGGTGGGTTGTGGATTTGCTACAGCATGATAGAGGGTCATCTGAGGAATGCATGTATGAAAATCAAGGCGTTCCATGAAAGGAAACAGATGCTATAAGACATTTACCCCAACGTGAAGTTTATGAATGTGCTAAGTTTGTGACCTTGACCCTGGGGTAAGGGGTGGGCGGTGGGTCATGGATTTGCTATAGCACGATAGAGTATCATTAGATGAATGCATACGGGAGTTATAAAAGACATTTACTCCAATGTTAAGTTTATGATGTTGATCTTAGGGAAAGGGGTGGGAGGGGGGGTCATGGATTTGCTGTAGCACAATAGAGGTTCATCAGATGAATGCATGTATGAAATATCAAAGTGTTCCCTGTAACGAAACAGAAGTTACACAACATTTACCCCAACGTTAAGTTTATGAACATGCTAAGTTTGTGACCTTGACATTGGGGTAAGGGTTGGGTGGTGGGTCATGGATTTGCTACAGCATGATAGAGGGTCATCTGAGGAATGCATGTATGAAATATCAAGGCGTTCCATGAAAGGAAACAGATGTTATAAGAAATTTACCCCAACGTTAAGTTTATGAATATGCTAAGTTTGTGACCTTGACCTTGGGGTAAGGGTTGGGTGGTGGGTCATGGATTTGCTACAGAATGATAGAGGGTCATCTGAGGAAACAGAAGTTAAAAGACATTTACCCAACATTAAGTTTGTGAATGTGCTAAGTTTGTGACCTTGACCCTGGGGACCGTAAGGGTTGGGTGGTGGGTCATGGATTTGCTACAGCATGATAGAGGGTCATCTGAGGAATGCATGTACGAAATAATAAGGTGTTCCATGAAAGGAAACAGAAGTTATAAGACATTTACCCCAAAGTTAAGTTTGTGGACGACGCCGGCGACGCCGACGCCGATGACGCCGGGGGTATGCCATAAGCTCTTCTGCACTTCGTGCAGGCGAGCTAAAACGTTGATATTAATCTAGGCAAGATTAATGTAGGCAGTTGTGTAGGACTCTATCCATGGCAAGTACTCATGTAACACATGTACATATTTATACGATAATCTACTTCTACAAGAAAATAAAAATAGTAAGCCCAAGCATGAGATGACATTAACCCTCACTACGCGGGAGACGAAAAATTGTCATTTTTCGTTTTTGCCTTAATTCTTAACAAAAACCCTGTTTTGGCAGCACATGTGAATCGTCTCCAGTGGAGACGATTCTCATGCGCTGTCAAAACAGGTTTTTATCGAGAAGTATTGAAAATAAAACATTTCCAGCAGACGACAAAATTTAATTCAGCGTATTAAGGGTTAAGACATGTAACCTCTCAAATTATACAAGGGTGGGTCAATAAGTACTATTATCTTTCTAACAACTCATCCAACTTGACTAAAATTTGGCACTTGCATTCATTAACAGTAACGTTCATGGCGTCATAATTACGTCATCATCTATGACGTCATGTCTCCACTATAGTCCCACGCTCGTATATTAAAGAAAAAAATATTTTCCCTACTAGATACTGAAATTGGGCAAAATAAATCTCAGCACTTACTCTGAAATTGTAAAAAATATGGCCATTTTTGTTAATCCGTTTTGGAGAAAAAAAGTGCCATTGTGATAATATTATTGATTCTTTCATGGATGGCCTAATTGATAGCACTACGACAGCAAACACTGAATGCCTTAACTGCAATAAACATATACAGCTTCTATTGGACCCTAACAAGAGTGCCGCAAGTCACAAAATATGCCCGTCGAATATGGACAGAAATGTGAAACTGTCACCAAGGCAAGAAACATTAATGAGAATTTTAAAGTCTATAGCATTTCAGAACGATTGACTGAACGGTTTCGGAGGAGTTGTGTACACAAACTCTGTAACGTATATAGAATTGTATAGAAAAATGTAGAAAAAATGGCTAAGTTAAAAAGGCGATATTTTTGTTAAAAAATATTTTTTCGGCATAAAAACACCAAGGTGCACATCTTCAATATGTGTAGAAGACGTGTGTATAGTTTCAGATCGATCGACTGAACGGTTTCGGAGGAGTTGTGTACACAAACTATGCACTTTTTCTGTCAGCCGCCCGCCCAGCGGCAAAACATAATACGTACCGTTTTTTAAAAATTAATTAGTAAAAAGCGAAGAAAAAGACATTATCTGCAATACCACTATTACATACATGTACCTGTGTAATCTGTAAGTCAGAAAAACACTACCTATTAGTATTATAATATAATTAAAGTTCTTGTGTTTCTACAACGTCAATATGGTGTCATATTGCCCGTCTGAATCTATATTCACCCGAGGTGCAGCCGAGGGGGGATGTAGTACACCATATTGACTTTGTACAATCACAATAACGCATTTGTCATATCGTACATTTTTTATATTTCTTCAGATTTAGTTTTATAAGTGTATTGGTGCATGTTTAACGTCATAGAAATATGGTGCCAAACGGCACGATGTCATGATGTTGAAAATATTACTGGACGTCATCCAGACATAAACGAGTAGAAATTTGTTAACCCTTTCAACACCAAGTAACTTAATAGGATGTTCCATGCCAATGTTTCACGCTATTTCATTAATTTTGTTCATTCAAATGATCACATTCTTCTAAAAGGGTAATCTGTACGACGTTTAAAATTATTAGCAAACAGTGGAGATCCTGATGAGACGGCTCGTTACGAGCCGGCTCATCTGGATCTGCACTGTTTGCAAACATTGTCTCTATAGAGGTCTGTGGTGTTGAAAGGGTTAATAACATGGCAATTTCTGGACCGATTTTCAAAATCTAACTTTTGTTTTCTTAGTTTCGGAGGTGATTTCCACAACTGTTTGTAACATTGAACCGCCACAATTTGGGCTAGACAGGTAATATTGGCCCATATTACCCGCAGGGCTCCAGATAAGGAATTAGTAATTGAGTATTGTCACTCCATCATTTCTGAAGCAATTGGGTATTTCAAAATTTTAATTGTGTAAAATAGAATCACACAACTGTTTACACATCAGCAGACCGCACTCATTGAATAGTTTGCTTCTAAATGAAAACATATCTTGGTATTTCATTAGAATTGTCTCCTTGGAGACAATTCTAATGAAATACCAAGATGTGTTTTCATGGAAAAATAAGAAAATATGCTATATTTGTGATCTGTTTATTGTTTTCTGTAGCATGATAAAGATACCACAAATTTTTCATTGATTTTTGATACTCACTACTTCTGATTTCAATTGGGTTTTTGGCAATTTTAATTGGGTATTTATACAAATACGCACCTTATCTGGAGCACTGACCCGTCAAGCTGACCAATCAAAACAAGAAATATTTATCTGAGGTATGATAAACAGTATAGTATCAGCTTAAACCACAAACAAGCATGCATCTGTCATAGACAATTGAGACAGGCCATGTGATTTTAATGTGTACCAAATAAAAGAAGATTTGCAATTTTCATGAAAATTTACAGAAACTGATATTTTCTGTGAGTGACGTTATTCTTAACCATTTCACCCCTAAGTAGCCGACATAGAATATTCCATGCTTAGTTTGAGACTGTCCATTATGCAGGGGGCCATTTTGTAAAAAATTATAAAATATCCAGAAATGGTGCAGATCTTGACGAGATACGAGTCATGATCAACGCTGTTTGCAAATATTAAGAAAGATGACTCGTGTTGAAAGGGTTAATACTGATGTATTACTACTAGCTAACTGTGTTACATTGAAACATGCATGCAGAAGAAGTCATGGCACATCCATGTCAGAGATGTCAACATATTGGACAAAGCCAAAGATTAATGATTGCGCGCGGCCAGCATCGACACACGGCCTAACGACGCGGGCCACCGTTATGCCAGGCAGCTTCAAGGCATATCCCTCGCACCCACCCTCACTTCCAAATACGAAAACTTTAAATTCAATAAATAAATTACTTGTACTCCATTTCAAGAGCCTGAGGCGATTTAAATTATACATGAATATGAAGCCCACTAATACAAATTTAAGCTCCTGGGGGCCGTCTCACTAAACTTCTTACGACTAAAATGTTCGTAAGCGCAAATTTAGAATCGTCTGTAAATTTCAATTGATGGATTTACATTTATTGAGCATAGGCTGCATATGCAGCCTATGCTCAATAAATGTAAATCCAACAATTGTTTACAAGAAAACATTGTTAATGTGAAATCATAATTTTGCACTTACGAACATTTTAGTCGTAGGAAGTTTAGTGAAACGGCCCCCAGGCATACAACAGTAGAGTGTGCTGTTGTACTTTATGTATGCATAGCAAACTGCATTTATGTGCCCAATACCCGACTGTGCATCCGAAATGGGCATAAAAAATTGCCACCCGCGAAAACACACTACATTGCGAAAATGAACCTTTACCTTTCAAGTTTTGCGAAAGTACCTCTTTCACCGAGTCAGAAAAGATCTATATATGCTTCATTCCTAATTGTTTTTTTATATCGTAATTTCACATTCAAACACTTTATTTTGACTAATTTACTATTGTACCGGGAAATCAAAATTTGGAAATTTGTTGTTGATTGTAAATTGACATCCAGCCGTAATTCTAGAGGGGACGAATGTAATGGCCAACTGAAATAGTAATCATTACACCCAAGTCGTAATGGTTTGCATGTCTGCCATGTGTCCCATCATGACACTTATGTTGATTGCTTTTTTAAAAAACATATATAGCTTTTTGTTTTCCACAAATCGCTCCAGATCAACTAATCTCTTTATCTTGAAAACAATCTGTTTTTCCTTATAAACATTGGATATGATTGTCTTTGTTCCCGGCCAGACAGTGCAGACCTGATCAGAATACATGGGTAAGCAATTGATCCTGTGCTACACAACCGCCTGTATTAATCTTGCCCAGATTATTAATCGGCAATGCCAACTCGCGATCAAGCAATTTGATTGTCTGAGACTGAGCTGTTCATTATTTTTAACAAATCTGAAACAGCATCGACTATTGATCATTCCTGCCAAGTTTCGTCTGGTGGCTTGTGAGAAGATTTTTAAAAAAAATTGACCCCACCCATAGATCACATCCCTGTGAAGTTTGACCAACATTTGCCAAGCAGTTCACGAGAAGACGTCTGAACGCTCTAATTAAAGGATTACCTTTTGGTGGCCATCTTGGTTGACATAATCATTGGATTTTAACAAAAAATGATCCAGAGTGATTGTCTCCTCAATACCTTCGAATTGATAGATGATATGACCATATTCTGTCAATTGTGAAATTTGACCCTTCGGGCCCCACCCATTCTTTACCACGGGGCCACCATTTTAACAATCTGAAAGAGCTTTTCTATTCTACGGCGGCAATCTTGGATTATAAGATGACCTCCATTATAACAAATATGAAAAGGCTTCGGACCATAACTGTAAAGTTTGGCCAATATCGGCCAAGCGGTGAACGAGAAGACGTTTGAAATCTCTAATAAAAGTACGACACCTTCGATTTGATGACATGACCATATTCGGTCATATTCGCCCATTTTTGACACCTGGGCCACCATTTTAACAATCTGAAACAGAATTGACTATCGATCATTCTTGCCAAGTTTTTTTTAAATCGGTCTGGCGGTTTGTGAGAATATTTCTTTAAGAATTTGACCAACATTTCCATGGTGGCCATCTTGGATTACGTGACGACCTCAAATTTTACAAATCTGACGTGCCCCCACCCATATATCATCTCTGTGAAGTTTGTCAAACATTGGCCCAGCGGTTCTGGAGAAGAAGATGTTTGAAATTGTGGACAGACGAAAAGCAGTAACAATGTATAAATAGCAGATTGCTCAGGATAGTTAAAACTATTGTAAATACATGTATGTTTCTTAGGTAGGTACAAAATCACATGGGCTGTCACATTTAATTAAATCACAGAAGTGTATGAGGGGATACAACAATGTTTAAGTAATACGTTTATTTTGGGAAAACTACCTCAAAATTATTTGCCTGGAAAATTACTTCAAAATAATTTGCCCATGAAACCTCCATTTGAATATTCTAAATGAATGTGTGTATATGGTCTAGTTTCATTCATGTATGGAAGCCCATTTATTCTAACAGTAACCATGCAGGATACACTTCCCATAATTACCAGGCAAAATAAGATAATTTCAGTGATTTGAAAGTCATTATTTCCAAAGGCTCAACATTTGTTTTGTACTTTATTACGCCAAATTCGATCTTTAAAGCGATTTTTATGTTTTTGTCCCAATGCACGCTATAATTAATGTCGTTTTGGAGATGATTATTGCGTGTGTGGCATTCTCCCAACATCAGAGCCTGTGGAGATATGCTAAGGTAAACAAATGAACGGACGGATGCAGTCTAACTGATACACGAACGCCTGCGCTAATCTTGCCAATATTTGTCAATTTCTTCATTTCAAAATACTTGAATATAGTGCGTGAAGTCAAGCAGATTGATTAGCTGAGCCTGAGCTGTGCTACAGCTCAGATAATCAAGCTGCTTGAATGCGAGTTGGTGTTGCCAATGGATGTTCGGAGACATTGATACTCTGAGCAAGATTAATGCCGGCGAACATGTAGGAACCACAATCTGATAAAACTAGGCTTATTGTGGTGATGGACAGTGTAGATCCAGATCTCCAGTGGTGATGGACAGTGTAGATCCAGATCTCCAGCCCGTGTCTCTGCACAGTCTGATTATGGTCTACATTGACTGTCATTCTGTCAGATGGACAGTGTAGATCCAGATCTCCAGCCCGTGTCTCTGCACAGTCTGATTATGGTCTACATTGACTGCCATTCTGTCAATGAACAAATCAGGATAAAAAACTGTGCATTCCTATTGGGCTGCATGATTACTGAATGTGATCTGTATGAAAAGTTGATGTGAAATCAGGGCTCCAGATAGGAATTAGCAATTGAGTATTGTCACTCAGTTGTGAAGCAATTGTGTATTTCAAAATTTTAATTGGGTAAAATAAAATCACACTACTGTAAACACATCAACAGACAGCAATAGTTTGCTTCGAAATGAAAACAGGTCTTGGCATTTCATTAGAATTGTCTCCTTGGTCTGTTTATTGTTTTCTGCAGCATGATAAAGGTACCACAAATTTTGTATTGCTTTTTGATACTCGCTACTTCTGATTTCAATTGGGTTTTTGGCGATTTTAATTGGGTATTTAAGCAAATGCGCAGCTTATCTGGAGCTCTGTGAAATGCTACTTTAAACATGAGGCTTATGGTATTTGCGAACAGTAGACCCAGATCATCCACTGCAGCCACACAGTCTTAACATGGTCCATACGTTTCACTATTCATTCAGTGACACCCCGCACAGTTCTAGTAAACAATATAGATCATGATCCGGCCGCAGAAATGCTCAAGGAGATCCGAAGCAAGACACGCTATAAAGCCCCATCGTTCAAATCACAGTCCGAAATAAGCCTGGTTTAGTCAGATAGTAACTCAGATCACTTCCATCACTACAAAATAATACACTACTGTCTGTTTCATGAAAGCTGCCCAAATTTTATGGCTATATAAACAATTAAAAAACAATATTTTTTTTTGATATTAATATTAAATGAAAGCAAATTTTAATAATTAGCCTTCTTTTTATTTCGTGAAATTTTGTCAAATATTGATTTTATTGTGAAAAAACAATTTCCCCATGTTAAACCCCAATAGACATCTTCACAGAGTGAAGATGTCTATGGGGATTTAACATGGGGGGGGGGTGGGGGGGGGGCGATTTTTTATAATTTCAGAAATACTGGACCGATTTTGAAAAGTTAACTTGTGTTTTCTTAGTTAGATCATTTCCAAGCTATCTAGCCATGTTTCAGAGTTAATTTCCAAAAATCCCCTCCATGTTAAATTCCCATAAACGAATACATTTTTCGTAATAAAATCCATATTTGAACAAATTTATTGAAATAAAAAGAAAGCTCATGCGAGTGTACTATCTGAGTCACTATTGTCTAGCAAGTGTGCTCTACGTAATTAACTTATAGTCACATTTAGTCCCAATCCTACATAATCACCATCGAAAAGAGAAGAGAAGAGAAGAAGAAAGTGATTTCTGACGGTATGGTATTTGACGTCCACCATCACCCTATGTTAGTGTGCTGTATCAGAATGCTATATTAACCTATCATGATAACCGTGGTTGCTGATTTTGTGTTGTTAATTGGGTTTTATATATATATTTGCTTTGTTATTTACTAGCATTTATTTAATTTTAGTTTAGTTTTGAGTCACCTACCACACCGTCAGATTTTGGCCGAAATAGACTAATACACATTAAATCGTTTGATTTTTATCTACATGTATATTGGAGTAATGCAGATTGTCAATTTAGACATAAAAAGCAATTACTCCTGGTGGAGGAAACCTCCAGTTCCCCCGGTAGCTCCGGAGTCCCTGTAGTAAAGCTAAAAAAAAAACACTCAAAAGGAGGCGATTTTGCACAACTACTCTCAACCAGCTGACTACCTCACCCCACTGACTCACTCAATTACTTAGCCCAATTCCATAGAATTAGTGGACCACATCAACCCATCCATACACCCGCCAACCACACACCACATCACTTAGCCCAGCCACCAGTCAATCAATCACACACACGCACACACGCACGCACGCATGCACACTCATGCACGCAGACACACACAGACGTACATACACATATACATATGTACACACACATATATACACATACACACATATACACACATACATATATATATATATGCATACACACACCCACACACACGTACACACACACACACACACATACACACATACAAATATATATACGTACCACCTCAAAGACCCCTCGGCATCACGGCGTTCCATTGTTCTGTAAAGTGACGGGAAATGGACATGCATGGTTAGTGACAAAATGGGTCCCCCGGTCAGTTTCGGGGGACATTTGTCAGTTGTCACTGGTCATGTCGTTTACGTCTACGAGTCGTGTTGCCCTGTCAATATTGTCAGTGGTTGGCCACTGTTATTGGTCTTTATTATTAAAAGTAGATTGAGGAAGATGCAAATAAAAATATGGTAAATGATTTGTGCAGATTTGCATGTATGGTTATCCCCACCCGCTAAAATACCGGCCCCCGCATGTAAGCAGTCACTACTTTATAATGTAATTACGGTGGCACAGAGGTGACATTTGCAACATTTATTTTATCTCGTGGCCACGACTTAGTAACTCGTGGCCACGACTTAGTAACTCGTGGCCACGACTTAGTAACTCGTGGCCACGACTTAGTATCTCGTGGCCACGACTTAGCTATGTCGTGGCCACGACTTACTAACTCGTGGCCACGACTTACTAACTCGTGGCCACGACTTACTAACTCGTGGCCACGACTTACTATCTCGTGGCCACGACTTAGCTATACTAAGTCGTGGCCACGAGTTACTAAGTCGTGGCCACGAGTTACTAAGTCGTGGCCACGAGTTACTAAGTCGTGGCCACGCGTTAGTAAGTCGTGGCCACGACATAGCTAAGTCGTGGCCACGAGATACTAAGTCGTGGCCACGAGTTACTAAGTCGTGGTCACGAGTTACTAAGTCGTGGCCACGACTTACTAAGTCGTGGCCACGAGATAAAATAAATGTTGCAAATGTCACCTCTGTGCCACCGTATGTAATAGATAGAGCACTATGCGTCCGGCGGTGAGCAGACCGTATTTGGTTTTGGTTGGTCTCATATATGCACAGACAGTGTTTGTTTGTTTGTTTGTTTGTTTGTTTGTTTGTTTGTTTGTTGGGGTTTAACGGCCTATCAACAACTAAGGTCATTTAAGGAAGTGAAAAAAAGGATTCGTAAACAAAAATAATTTAAGATTTGTATCTTATTTCTGAACAGACTTGTACCTATGAGTCGCCTAAATACGGATTAGTAAAGACGTGTTTATCATGTTTATAATGCTGAAAAATAATCGATGGTTATAACTTTATTTATTATTTGTATTACCTAAACTATTGGAAACGTCTTTACACATGTGATATTGTATAATTCTTTCACAACACACTTTATTTGATTTTATAAATATGTCCTACCGGTATCTGTATAGTATAGCGAAACGGCATAACCAAATTATATCCCCAGTTTATTACAGTGTTTGATAACACATACCTGAATATAACACATGTGTTTGGGAATTTGATCAAAGAAAATGCTGCGATTGTTTGATATAGGTATTTTGCTATGCATGAATAGAAAAAAAAACACATTGGATATCTGAGACATCATCTCGGACACAGGGTCTTTAAAAGGTCGCTGTATCAACCAATAGTATTCGGAGAAACGTCAACGCTGGCTGAAAGTAGCAGCGAAAGATATACACTGTCTACTTTCTGGGGGTGTTTCACTAAACGTCGTAGGACTAAAATGTCCGTAAGTGCAAAATTATGATAGTCTGTACATTTCACATTAATTCTTTTTCTTGTATTCAATTATTGGATTTACATTTATTGAGCAATGGCTGCATATGCAGCATATGCTCAATAAATGTAAATCCATCAATTGCAATTTCCAGACGATTCTAAAGTTGCACTTACGAACATTTTAGTCGTACGAAGTTTAGTGAAACTGTCCCCTAGTTCAGAACTATGTAATGATACAGTTAATAGATCTACCTGACACGCGAATATAAAACCTTTTGAACATGGTTTACAAATCTCTGTTCGAAATCAAGCAGTTTGATTGTCCAATCAAACTTCTTGATTTCGAGCACGATAGCAGAGTATATACTGAGAATATGACACATGGTCGATTAATATCATGTATTGTTTCCAGATATGGAAATATTTTAATTCAATCAGGATTTTATCCCATGGCCACATACTATATTATTTGAAATAGCCATAACTGTCCAGATCATATCTTTTACCAGATACCAGTTATACCAGAGACACCGTGCTCACATACGAGAGATTTTCCAAAATGAACACGCTGACACATCTATTAATACCCTTTCCATATCCTACCGAATCGCCGTTTTCCGTTGATACGGATTTCGCAAAAGTGCAATATTTTTCGTGTTTTTTTGTCGAAATATGACGAAATATGACGAAAGTATCAGAGCTCATACAGAAGTGAATTCTGCAAGAGCTATGATCTTTTTGTCACGTTTCGACGTCAATTACGTAAAATATGCTCGATTTTTCAAAATAAATTTGTCGGCGATATCAAGGACGGATCCAGGATTTAGATCTAGAGGTGGCGTGGATTCTCAATTGTAAATAAAACGTACATTGTCGTCAACGTCCCTAGTTGCGAACAGTAACTCTTGAAATATAGTCCCGTACCGTCTGTTCGCAACTACAGCTTTCCTAAGATGTAAACAATTGTTTATGCATTCTTTCTCATTTCTGATCAACAGTATATGTTGTTACCACTCGACGAGACGGTTCAATAGAGTGGTAACAACATACATTTTGAGTGAGAAATAAGAAAAGTCATCAGCTGTTTCCGCATAAATAAGTGGGTTCACATCTTAACTCGGAAAACTTTAGAGGGAGCGTACGCCGGACAAGCCCCCGCCTGGATCGGCCCATGGATATGACAAGGCAGGTAAATTGAGAGTTAAATGTAAATGGTGTTTGACTAGAATATCCCATACGATGCGGCATAAGGTATCGCGGTGTACTGGAAACGCTTCAATTCTGCCATCCTGTTCTTGCCACGCATACAGGCAAACTTATATCGTCCCTTATTATGGACATCAACATCGTGTAACACAGTTCCATTCCATACCACCATGCTCCGACAGTTCACACGCTGAGTATACGAGGGCTGTTCAAAACGTTAATCAAATGAAGGCGATATAGTAACAGTGTTATCAACCACATGTCTTCCGTATTTGTCAGTTCGTTGAGCACAGCTTATGCTCAGACAATCAAGTTGCTTGATTTCAAACACAATATTCAAGTAAAGAGGTTCCCAGGGTGTCCGGTTTAGAGGGATTCCACTGTAATTAAGCACTCATGGCAAATGTTTGTCATTTTCTGTTATGAGTAGATAGGAAAACGACACAAATTACATTAAAACTCATCTAAATTAGGCACAATGGGGTCCCCAGGGTGTTCGGTTTAGAGGGGTGCCACTGTATTTAGAAATAAAGGAATTTCTAATTTGGAAACTATTAGTCGTACTAGTATGCAAAAGCGATGTGGCAAAACATACATATGCATATTATATATTATTATTACGTGACTGTTGTTGTTTGACACCGCTCACAGCTGTGTTCAAACGTATAGCGCGTGCTGTTCCTCCATGGCTGTAGACAATGCTCATTCCGGGGCCAAGCCAAAACATACGCCATGCATGTGTTTCATGTCGTTAATAGAACGCGCCATTACGCCACCAGACCAGTTCACCTGCATCGCGCGACGTGTACTGCGGCCATGGAACATGTATGTGTAAATAAGCTGTTTGAATGGAGCAGATTATCCGATTGCATATATATTGAAATTACACGATATTTCCGAGGGAAATGTAACAATAACGTGCGACTGCCCAGCCGTGGGTAAGCGTTTGCCGTGCCCTTCGTGAAATGTTTGAACCCGCGGCCTACGGCCTTGGGATTCAAACAGTTCCCTCGTGCCACGGCAAACGTTTACCCACGGCTGGACATGGTCGAACCTCTATTAGTCGAGACGAATTTGGTACCTGGTAGTAGGGCACAACACACCTTTTTTTGATAAAGATACACTTAGTCGAATTCTGCCACTTTGTCTACATTGAGGATTTTCCAAAATTGAGCATAGCCTATGCTCAATAAATGTAAATCCAAAAATTGTTGACAATAAAACATTATTAATGTGTCGCGTCTCTATATGACCTTAGCTGTAGTAGTATATAAGAGTCACAATGATACCATCACCTATGGAAGGTGCCAGGTGGCCAGCTACGCGCGGCACCTTCCACAGCATGATGGTATCATTTGTGACTCTTATATACTACTACCGCGAGACCATATATTTATGACATGAGAAGATACACCCTATTAGAGATAAAAATCCCTATGTTATACTCAGTATATATATAACATAATGGTTCTAGTTAAGTGTGCGTGGTTGAAGACAGGTAGTCACGAGAGATGTTTTCGCACCGGTATTTACGAATATTGCAAAACATCACCGTGCATGGATGCGAAGAGGTTCCGTTTCACCTCGCCCATGTCGGCATTGTGGGTAGGGACCAAAGCCGAGTCATTGCTATGTCCACCATGCGGTGGCACTCAGGCTACTCATCGAATGGCTAACAAGGGATTACGTGCTCGCAAGTATTATCGTTTAGTAATAATTCAAATCGGAAAGTCAGTTAGAAAGATAGAATCGATCTAATAAGTCACGGTGTTTCTACAGCATTAAAACACTGTAAAAAAAACATTATCAAACTAATTTTATAAAATTGGAAAATTGAACAGAAAAAACAAGTACCAATATTATTAGAGAAAATGGATAATACAATACAATTTGAATTGCAAATTTTTAATGACTGTGTTGAAGAAGTTTACGAAGCTTACGGGGGTTATAATCCTGTATATAAATTCTATAAAATGAGAACACTAGGTGATATCGAATACATGAAATACCAGCGTAATTTATCACGCTCCGATAAAAACGTTGCATTTAAAATATTATACCGGCAATTATGTCAACTATACAAGAGGCAAATACGAACATTAAGACAGATAATGCGTATCGGATATGAAACTAAGGTGTATTATACAAAAAAATTAAAACCCAACGATTCGTTTACGAATGTACATTTCTACGATATCGCTTATAAAGATATTGAAAAATTATTATAGAAAAAAAAAAAAACTAATAATTAATTTATAGCCGAGTGTATTTTCCTTATCGAAGGTATGTAAACTGGCAATCTGAATTTATCAATTTTATCAACCTCGAGCGGTCGGATAGGAACGCCGTTGTCATGCAGTTGTTTACCATAGTGACCACATTTGTAGGGATAGAAATAAATAAATAAAAAATGTTTAGCTCCAACCGCGGCGCGAACCCACGACCCTCGTCTCTATAGAGTATCGCCTTAACCCACACATTACCTAGTGTTGTACAATTATCGATTTACGACAATGTTTCAATTACACGGGTTATGAACCATGCGTAATTTGATAGCCGAGGTAAACAGACAGTTATTTATAGCCGAGTGTATCAATTTACACAGGCGATTACAGTGTAATCCTCGACTGAATTTGTTATGCGATTACGGCGTAATTCTCAGTGAAAAACACATGTTGTATAGGTATGTAAATTTGTTTACTGCACCAATATAAGAAAATTAATTATTGTTCTTATATTGGTGCTGTAACATTTCTTCCGACTTTATCTCCAAGTTTTTCCCTAAATTTATCCCAATCAGTACACTCAATCTTGGGCATGGTGGCGCGCGCTTTGATTCTTATATCATTTTTTAATTGTTCATATCTCCCCATTTCTTCCACCACGGATTCAAACTCTAAATTTGATATTTTCTTATCGGCCAACGCTTTGGACACCATAACGTCGATGGTATTTTTCTTCGACCTGGCGAGAACAGATATTCTATCATGTTTTCTACATTTTTTCTCGAGTTTTCCACCCGACGCCCTAATTACCATACACAACAACTAGAAACGGCCGACACCGCACATAAAATCCCCGCTACAGGAACCGTTATAATGGTGGATATAGTTGCAGCTGTCCCCGCCCCACACAACACAGAAACACTCGCCAGAGCCGTGCTAGATGCTTCAGCCGTGTTCACCGCGCGCCTATATTTTTTAGCGTTTCTTTTTCTATTTGTATATTCTCTAACTAAAATATCCTGCATAGCGACGATATTATTCAACCTAAAATCTGAACTTCTTTCGTTAATTGTACACAGTGTTGATGGAGTGGTATTGCCAATTGGAAGCGTTGATTCGTTCATGATTTTCAATATATTAGTATTTACAAAATAAGTTCAATTAACAACGAGACAATAGTGGAAGAACTCTCTTGGTCAACGAATTTGGTAACAAAGTTAATAACACTACCTTTGGAAAGTCTAATTCGATCATAACCGGAGAACGAAACCACCGTCGAACTATCTCCAGAGATTTTAGTGACTCCAAACCCCCGTTCTTCCCCATCTACTACAAGATTTATCGCGACCGCGCCCACAGGTTTACCACTACCATTAACCGAGCAGACCGCCATTTGGATAACTTCACCGCGGCTGTCATAGTGTATCCCCCATATTTATTACTCGCTTTGGCACCGAACGAATATTCATAGTGCCCTCAACCAATGGGCCCCGCTTCTCAGCCCAAACTGTATGGCACGTTTTAGCGTTTTCATTGTTCGCACTATTCCGGCAAGCGCACTGTTTGCGTTATATGCCTCAGTACGAATATATAAGAGGCCTCCTCAAGAGCTTTGGTCGCGGCTATACGATCATGTTTCAGTTTATCGGAAACTTCGGTTATCTTTCCGTCTAGTTCGGTAAGTGCCGCTTCTCTACTGAGAGAGTCCTCTAAGCGCAACGCATCATAAGCCTCCGTAATGGTCGCCTGGTGGCCTTTTAGGGCTTTCTCAACACCCGACCGGGCCTCTTTTTGAAATTCGGTTATTTTCCCGTCTAGTTCAGCAACCGCCGTTTCTCTGATGAGAGAGTCCTCTGAGCGCAACACCTCATAAGCCTTCGCAAGGGCTGCCTGGTGGTCTTCTCGAGCTTTCTCAATATCCGACCTGCTCTCTTCGAAATTTGGTTATTTTTCCGTCTAGTTCAGCAACCGCCGCTTCTCTGAGAGAGTCCTCTGAGCGCAACACCCTATAAGCCTCCGTAAGGTCCGCCTGGTGGTCTGCTCGGGCTTTCTCAATACCCGTTCGGACCCCCTCAACCCCCAACCGGGTCTCTTTTTGAAATTCGGTTATTTTTTTGTCTAGTTCAGTAAGTGCCGCTTCTCTGTTGAGAGAGTCCATGAGCGCAACGCCCCATAGGCCTCCGCAATGGCCTCCTTGTGGTCTTCTCGGACCCCCTCAACCCCCGACCGGGTCTCTTTCAGAAATTCAGCTATTTTCCCGTCTAGTTCAGTAAGTGTAGCTTCTCTGTTGAGAGAGTCCTCTAAGCGCAACGCATCATAAGCCTCCGCAAGGGCCTCCGCAAGGTTCGACTGGTGGTCTTCACGGACTTTATCAATACCCACCGACCGGGTCTCTTTTCGAATTTGGTTATTTTTTTATCTATTCGGCAACCGCCGCTTCTCTGACGAGAGAGTCCTCTGAGCGCAACACCTCATAAGCTTCCGTAAGGTCCGCCTGGTGGTCTTCTTTCTCGGCTTTCTCAATACCCGACGTGGCTCTTTTCGAAATTTGGTTATTATTTTTTTATCTAGTTCGGTAAGGCCGATCTAATGAGAGTCCTCTAAGCGAACGTCATAACCCTCCGTAAGGGCCGCCTGGTGGTCTTCTCGGATTCATCATCCGACCTGTCTCTTTTGAAATTTCGTTTTTTTTTACCTAGTTCAGTTCCGTTTTCTTGAATGAGAGAGTCCTCTGAAGCTGAAGCGGCACACTCATAAGCCGCCTGATCTTTCTCCACAATATCCGTTCGGACTCCCTCAATTTGTGCAGTCGCCGTCAGCACTTCTACTCTAACAATCTGATATACTCCTGTGAATCCCGTTTGTGACCTTCGATATAGTTTTATTTATCAACGGCCTTGGTTTTTCCAGTAGTTAAAAAGTCGCCCTCTGTCGGGATGAATCCACCTTCTGCCGGTTCCAAATTCTTTGAATTTGTCACCCAATCGGAAGAACTACCTGGTTCCGTATATACTCATAATAAAATTAATTATAATATTGGGCACCTATACTCAATTGGAAATTTCGAGAACTACCGAAATCGGGTAATCGTTTTTCAACTTTCTCGCTTGATAATCGAGAATAGAGACCGTAAATTCGTGGATATGTCCCGATTCCAAAACTTTCATCTCGGGGTGTGGGAAGTCTAAGGTCACAGTCTCCCCAAAGAAACAATCGCTGGCTGGCACAGTTTTCAGTAATGTGCTGGGGGATCCGTCTATCATGTTGTACGATGTGTTCACCCGATCCAGGTGCACCCTGAGAGTTTTCGTGAAGGCGAAGTTCACCGGGTTATCACCGACGTACTCACCCGGGGTAAACACTCCTTTGTTTGAGGAGTATGTCTCTCTAAAACCGAGTTGAATACCCAACCCCGGGGAGACCACTACCGCATTATCACTGCTGATGGTCATTGTTGCGAGCCCGGTAGCATTCGATACTGTGAGGTTGATTATACCGTCAAGCTCTGAGCTAACAAAATCTTTGAGCTGTCTTATTCCCCACAGTCCGTGAGGCAGCTTTACACCTAATTGTTGTCCATCCTTCACATAGTAAAACCCTTCGCTCTTCCCCACATTCTGCCACCCAACCGTGAACGTGATTGATCTGAGGCCTACCCGGCGTTGTCCGCAGCAGTTGTCGATTGATTTTTGAAGTTCACAACTCCCTTTTTGAACATTAGTGATAGTAGCAAACATAATAATATCTTTCAATGGATACAAAAGCATTTAGCTTTAACTCTAATGCAAAGTACGCGGTCGGTGGTAAATACAAGCAAAAGAACACCATTGGTGAGCTTGTGCACCCCACAATAAGAGCTAGTTTGGGCATGGGTTTCGACACCAATTTCCCTAACACGTTTGAGAAATATGTAGTTCCAAAGACTTACTAGTCGAGATGTATTACTAAGATGGGAGTTTTTCCCATATGAACTTCTGACAGAACCAGCTAAATTTCGCTGTATGGTGTGCCACAACCGGGTGTGGCGTCTCTTTCAGAGACCACATAGCAGACCGTAACAGCATGTTAAGCAGTAGCGTCTACAACTTTCACGTGTATATACAATTAGGAGGATTCTCAAAGAACTAGGTATTCCACTGCCTCAAGACGATGGCTGGGATCCCATTTCCAGCGCATACGACCGTAAGGCGTTCGAAAGATTGTGTAGCGAATTTGGGGTATCAAAAGACGCCGACTGGAGACAGAAAGTATACACCCCGACCAACAGTTTAGGGTTAGTTCACCTTAAAGGCTTAGTTAGTGGGGAGCGTTTGGATAAAGTTCCAGTATATTTCTCAGGGCTACGGAGCGCTCGAGGGGCCACCCCACCACCAGTTAGAAAAATGGCAACATGGACTAATGGACTAAATATAATTATAAGTTGAATAAGATGACGTTCGGTGCTGAAGTGCTTGGTGGACTTGCGTGTAATGATGGTGATTGTCATTGGCTGCCTACTAAAGTAGCCCATGTGGAATACCTAGACCTGGGTGATACTCCACAGATGCGAAATGCTTGGACCACATTTATGTTAGATGAAAGCACTGGATTTACACAGGCCGGTGTTACCCGCCTCAACGACTCCATTAGCGTATACGTTTGGGCCATCCTCGGCGCACAGAAGCAAACTCGCAGTTCTATAATAGGAGTCGGAACGGCGTTTCACGCGCAAAAACAGTTCCTGACACTTGTTGAGGACGCCATCTCAGCTAAGGTGGACATGGAGAAGGCGATACAGAATTATCAAGACGTTTTGCAGACTGCCCGCACCCCGGTAGACTATGTATTTGGAATAGGTCTTTATATGGCGCCGAGCAATATGATACTACGAGACGACCCGGTTGACGGTTACAATAATCAGATCGTAGTCGCAACCACCAATCAAAAAATCGGCCGCAACGGGAACGTGAACACGGGTATCATCAAGCTCCCACCCAAGATGATCGGGCTTGGAGTTGTAAATTCAAATAAATTTGAAAAAGATTTCATAAAACCCCCAAAACACAAAATGGATACACCTCCCTCAACACAATCGAACCCAGTACTCCCAATTCGTAAATTGAATGCACCATCGAGTTCCATCAACAATGTTGAAACACCAATCGAGATTGGAAGCACAACACACGAGGAGGAGAAATTAGCGCTCGTCGTCGCCCTCGTGGCGATCGGATTATTTACGCTTTGGTTTTAGGAACTCTCTGGCGAAGAATAGTAGGAGACCGGCGATGGCCACGATTAAAGCCCAGGTATTCTCGGCGAGCCATCCGACCGTTTTTGATAATATAGATAACAAGAAGGAGAGGAGACCTCCTATCAAACCAGGCAGCGCGGCAGCCAACTTTCCTGCTAATTTAGCCAGGAGACTGGCGAGGGCTTTTAGTTGTTTTTTTATCCACTCCTTGGCTCCGCTGGATGGCGCGGGTGCTGGTGCGGGTGCTGGTGCTGGTGCGGGTGCTGGTGCTGCACCAGCATTGACAGCTACAAATAGAGACGATATAGATAGAATTAGGGTCGATATAATCATGCTGAAAGCTGCGATGATGGTTAATATCGTGACGCCCTTCTCTCTGAACAGAGTGCGAAGACGCTCACCGAGTGTCGTGTCCTCGTGCAGAACCCTCGAGATTGTTTCGCGGCTCTGACTTAATTGGCCGGAAAACGTCTCACGGTTAGTCGAAGCAGCCTCCAAGCGAGCTTCTCTTTCGTCCCGCAACGACCGGAGGAGTTTGTTGATCCGCTCGGTAGATTCTCTATCGTCACGGATTTCCCCAATTTTCTTTCTTCTAGCGCGATATGTTTGTCCGAGCCGTGAGTTTGGAGAGGATTATTGACCAGTTCGCCCCGAGTTGTTTGCAGAGCCTTATCGAGTCCCCGGAGTTCGCGAAGAGGTAATGGTGGGTCATATTTCGTGCCGTTCATTTCGTTGACCGTGGTTTCCACTATGTTAATAGCGTCGGTGGCTATACGAGGGACATCGCTGAGCTCGCTCGTTTCTATAGCGGCGGCCGTCTTCGCCAGCGTTTCGTCGGTAGACTGTAGGGTTTTTACCATTTCTTGAGGCAGCTGCGACCGATCATCGATCACTCCGAGAGCTCGAGCGAGGGATACTCCATATCGGTTCACGGAAGAGGGGCTGAGGAACCGGGTCGGGTCGTTCTTGTACGTCAGCAACTTCCAGCTATTACCCCATTTAACCCACAAGTCTCCTCTTTTAGTGCTGCGGAACTCCAACGTGGCATTGATGCCGTGTTTAGACACCTCACTCTCCCACCGTTTCACCAGAGAATCCGTTTCCGTGAGAGGCGCCAGCTCATTCTTGGAGATCCCCGCAGGAATCTCGGCACCGCCCGCCCATGCCGGAGTTGCGGGTGGGGCCTCCCACGTAGGTGCACCAGGACCAAACAAAGATGCGCCTGGACCAAGCGAAGGCGTATTTCGTTGTTCGCCTGGAACAAACAAAGGTGTATTTTGGGGTGCTGGTGTCTCTATGAAGGTCGTTTCGTCATAGTCATCGATGTCATCATCATCGCGGAAATCGTCTCTGCCGATTTCATCCATGTCAATATCGTAATCAGCCATCTTTATAATTTCTTAAAATTAATTATGTATGAAAGACAAAACCATACGGGTTTAATATAGATTCACTAAATTATGTCTTCGAGTCAATACGGTCGCAAACTCAATCCATACCGCAGACTGCGTGAGCCCCTCGGGGCAAAAGGCGTGAGACAGAGTGTCGTTATTACGAACAACCCATCGACGATCGACCAGAACCAGCAGCTCTTGGTCCGCTTCCCCAACCTCGGAGCTAACGACGTCATTGTGCCGGGTACTGTTCACCTCGCTTTCACTATTTCGCTGACGTCGACGGACGAGGACCGAACCGTCGTTCAGAACCTTGGTCGCGCCATCGTCAGGAAGACCATGATAAAAGATTTCTGGTAATGAGGTGATGTCGATCGATGACAGCGACGTCTATCATTGTTATCAGGATGACGGCGCAAGAGCGCGAAAACGCTGTCTATCAGGATATTGACACCAGCAAAAATAAGAACGTAACCAAACTTAGAATCGGGGCTGCTAACAAGGCAGATAACAACGCGAGCGACAACGCGGTCGCGGGCGCTTACGGCAACCGCTTCTACATCCCGCTCGACTTTGAGTTGCTGGAGAGTCACATGCCCTACTATCAGAGCGCTTTGGCTGACTGACCGCCTCGAATATGAACTAACGTTCAACGACTACGGCCGAGTTCTCATAGCCAGCGACATGTTATCGACGTATACGATCGATAATGTTTCGCTGGAGTACGACATGGTCACGATGCCCGAACTCGCGCGATTGATCAGAACCCAGTACGCCGGGCGAGTTGCCATACTTTATGACCGAGTTCTTCGCCACCGCAAGATGACGAAAGACAAAAGCGACACATTGTGGAATATTAATGTCAACGTACCCGCCCGCTCGATGAAAGGTATACTGATGTTGTTCGAGGATGCTCGGTTCGCGTTCGGTGCTAGAAAAAACGACAAATTCTATAACCCCAAAATCACGAAGGTAGAGGTGACGATCAAGGGAGTACCCAATCAACTCTACAGCGCGGGTCTTCACGCGCACCAGCAGTGGGACGAAGTAAGAAAGCAGTTTGCTGCCGGCTCTAAGCGCTCTCCGGAGGTTGCAGCAGTTTCCAAAGACCTGCATCTCTCGGCCGTCTCCGTCGCGGAGTTCCTGAATACCAAATACGCGTTATGGCTAGACATGCGAGCCAGCGACGACGACCAAATACACGGCAGCGGACGCCAAGTTGAGAACGCTAGCGAGGGTGTGACGATCCAGATAACCAAAGAGGCGGACGGAGCCGGGCCATTGAACGTGTACTTATATATAATTACAGACGCACAACTCAACATCGAAGATGGCCAATACGTCTCAGCACTCTACTGATTTAATAAAAAAATCATCTAACGATTTATTAATTAATTTTAAGAAAATTAACAATCAATACCAATTCACGATTGGAGATGCCCACTCTGCCATAACATGTGGGCAGACAGGATGTGGAAAAACGGTTTTCATCCTAGACTTGCTCGAGGGCTCCTACCGCGATGCCTTTCGTCACATTGTGATCCTGTGTCCCACTGTGCGGCACAACGATACTTATCAGCGGCGCCCGTGGATATGGACCGACCCTGAGGTATACGTTATTGACCCCGGTGATAGGCTTCACGATTGGTTGCGTGGTTTATACCAAAGATTCCAGGGTGAGCCCACCCTATACGTGATTGACGATTGCTCGGCCAAGGCGGCGATGACCAAAAAGAAGGACATGCTCTCCGAGCTCGCATTTTCTGGCCGCCATGCTAGGCAAAGCGTATGGATATCCACTCAAAAGTACAACGCCGTCCTCAAGGATCTGTGCGAGCAAACGAAATGGGTCGCCCTCTTTCACTGCAAGGACCGAGACTCATTCGATGACTGTCTTCGAGAGAATGACGTTATTCCAACGCGCGAGGAGCGCCTGGAGGTTCGACAGATGCTTTCGGAAACTAAGCACGCCAAGCTTTTGCTAAAGACTGATCAACCAACTACTTACGAAGTTAATCAATTAATTTATAATTAATTAGCAATTACTGAACAAATGCTGAACAATGCTGAACAATGCTTAGCAATTGCTGAACAATGCTGAACAATGCTGAACAAATGCTTAACAAATGTTGAACAAATGCTGAACAATGGTTAACAATGTTAACAATTTGGTGCTCCGCTGCGAGCTTTGTTGCGAGCATAATGGTGATCATAAGTATCGGGTGGTGTGCTTGGAAATATGTTACTTGTTAGAATAGTTAAATTAATTTTAAGAAAAATGAACTGCGACGAACTTCTCGATCAGCTAATAGAAGAAACCTCAACTCCGACTGCCAACATAGATAATGATCCGACAGAGCAATCGGAATAAACTCCAATGGCGGTTGGTATTGGGTTGAGTGCAACGACTCCGAATGAAAATGAAAATGCGGCGCGACGAGAGCGGCTAGCTGCGCTGGTTGCTGGGGGACAATCGGAGCATTATCTCGGTAGGCGTCTCTCAGTTTTTCAGGTGGATAAGATGTCAGATGCGGAGATCGATAAAATGTATGCGCGATACGAATCTAGGTTAGGTGCGGAGATGACAAAAACTCTCGGATCGGCGGCTATTCATTTGTACGCAACCGCCGTTAGTATACTTCTCCCTATACCAAACACCGCTGGATTTATTGACGATCTAGAGACTGACCCTTTTATAGGTCACACTCTTAGAACAGCCTGCTGCTCAATTTATCACAAGTTTGGAATGTACTTAGCTCCGCTGACAACCGCGTTGACCACGGGTAAACACTGTCAATTTGGACATATATGCCCACGAACTATAAGCCCTAATATTATAAATGATGACACAAGACACACCCGCGAGAGTGACGGAACCACACTCAACCCAATCGAAATTGGAGTTGAACCAGAGCACGTTGGATGAACCCTCAACAGCACGACATAAAAACCCGAAAAGACAGGCAGCTGGGCGGGCGGCAGCTGTCACCCGAAAAGTTAAACAAGATAAAATACTCGCCGAGCTTCAAGATGTCAAACTCAAATTGAGATTGGAGTTGCAATCGGAGACGACAAAACACCCGGTGGCAGCTGTTTCTCCCCCAATCGCTATTGGATCGAAACCGATTGCTCCAACTCCCAATACTGATTGGATCCCGTGGGTTGTTGTTGGTGGTCTGTCGGTTGTGGGCACCCTGTATGTGCTTTACCGTTTCAACAACAGGTCATCAACGAGGTTGAAATTGAAAAAACAACCGCCGACACTGTTGGATGCGCCCCATTTAAACATTGATCGCGACCCCTTTTATATGCAATAATGGCTGAACAAGATGGTAAAATGTTAGTGAATGCGCTTTATCACGCCGTGGTGATATAGGGTTTCAGTATCGGGTATGCTCGACTATCAAAGATGGCCCTATGAGGGTCCGCTCCCAAATTGGACTTTACTGCGAGAGACGTAGGTGCTCGCGACCTTAGATGTAGCGGCCGCAGTTTGGACCCGAGATTATCTAGTTAAAGCTGGAATTCTACCAGTTAATATATGGAAATAAATGGCTTCAATCGCAGTAATAGTAGGTGGTGCGCTTGTAAACGCATTGGCGTTCAGCGGTAAGCAACTTTATATTCTCTAAAATGAGAAGCTCGAACGTGGATGAGGAGCGTAAGCGTCACGATTTAGCTGTAGAACAACTCAATAGCGCAAAGGAAGCGTGGTCGAAAAAACGAACCGCCCATCTGGACTGGGTCAATGAAGAGCTTCGCCGCGAAAATCACGCCGCACAAACTTTTCAGAACGTTGAAGAAGCCAACCGCGAGTACGCGCTGGCATATCCGCACAAAAGTCTCGCGCCGCTGGATCGCGAGCCCCAACTTTCAGATTTCTATGTACCGTCAGATCCTCAAAAAGACCGCGAGATCGCGTTCATCGTCGTGGGAATGGGTGTGGTGGGCTCGTCGGCTACTATATTCAATCGAGATTTTAAATTAATTATTTTAAATAACTTTTTTTATAAATATATATATATAGAACGATGTCAGTTGACGAACTTTATTTTGCTTGCTATGATTGATGTAGGCTACATTGCCCTTAAACACCGCATGGTTGGTGCAAAGGGTATGATTCGTCTGGCCCGAGATTCTCTCGAGACGCGCGGCGGGAGGACGAAAAAGTGGCCACCCTTTTCGCAAAGCGGATGTTAGATTCCTCCACCAATCCTGGGGGATTAGATTTTCCCAAGTTCCTTCAAAACTTAATCCCCAATCGCGATTGTACTTCCAACAAAGGTTTATTATTATCAACGCAGTTACCGGACGATCTGGCGAGGGCATGTTGGAGATTGTCCGATATATTAGAATACATCGCATACGATGAACACGCGCAAACTTAATACCAATCTATCGGTTCGCCTAGCGCGCAAGCTAGCGAACATGTACTATAGCCCCCGCGGCTACTGGAAGGGACTCGCTTCCATCAAGAACCTCGCGGCGGCGACCAAGGTTTCAGAATACGTTGTCAAGGAATGGCTCAAGAAGCAGGCCATCTGGCAGATCTATTTACACGCGCCTCACAATATTCCGCGCCCGAAATTCGACGTGCCGGTGCCGAACCAAGTTCACCAAGCGGATCTCCTGTTTCTCCCTCACGATCGCGTCGGTCTTAAGACGTACAAGTACGCGCTGACAGTCGTTGACGTAGCGAGTCGTTATAAGGGGGCTGAGCCGTTGGCCACTAAAGAGTCTAAGGAGGTGGCCGAGGCTCTCTCCCGAATATATAAGAGGAGTCCTCTCAAATGGCCGAATCTTCTCCAGGTCGATCCCGGCCGCGAGTTCATGGGCGCGGTCTCTCATCTATTGTCTAAGCACGAAGTTTCTGTCAGACGCCGCCGCGTCAACATCCACCGGGACCAGGGGATCGTGGAGCGCTTCAATCGAACCCTGTCTGAGAGACTGTTCGGACACCAATATGCCAAAGAACTTGTAGACCCTCATTCGCGATCGACCGAGTGGGTGGCCCGCCGTGGTCTCCGCACTGAACGGAGAGGTGACCAGATTGATAGGTAAGAAGCCCGTAGATGCTATCAAGTTTAAAAGGGTGACGAGCGAGCCCTCTGCCGTCTCGCGCGGGCGACCCGTTGGTTTAGAGGAGCAACGGCTTCCATCGGATATTGACGTCCGGTACCTCTATCAACCGGGAGAGCTCGAAGGTGGCAGCCGCCGCGCGACTGATCCCGTGTGGTCTCTCAATGTATATCATCTAGATCGATCTATTACCAAGCCCGATGAGCCCGTGCTCTACTATTTGGATGATGGGCCATCTCGAGGGTTTGTTCGCGAAGAACTTCTCGCGGTGCCTTCTGACACCCAGCTACCCCCGGATCGTCAGAGTCTTTAGTATTCTCTCAGAGTTCTTCTTCTCTTTTTTTATCTATCCTATAGGCTCGGTGTGTAACCCGTCTTCCATCACTCTCCTCTTGTCGTAGTACGCCGAGAGTCCTAATTTTTGTTGACAGTACGTCTTCATCACCCCGTTAATCATTCGGAATCCCCTGTTCTCCGCCATATCCCTACCCCCTTCGAGAGCACTCTTATACCTTCCCCAAGTCAGATCGTTAGATCTCTTCGACATCCCCTTGGCCGAGTGCTTAGATTTTCCATCACCGCCTCACGTAGTAACACTTGCTACACAGAGCGATGGCTCTATCCCCTTCGAATTCCAGCTTGAACAGTCCCGGAGTTCTGTTGCTCCACACGTTCTACGCCAACCACTCGGTCTTCTCCTTATTGAACTTTCTCTTCATATTCTTTCTCACCACCGCCGCCAGCGTCTTCTCCGACAGCGCGAAGTACATGCTGTCAGTGTCCATCTGTATCAGTTCGAAATCTCCGCGATCCACGTACTTGTCCAAGAAAGAAATCGTAGTAGAACTCCAGCATCCGGAGCTTGGCCAACTGGTAGACCGCTATGCCACACTGAAACGGTCTGTTGATCACCACTCGAGTCTTCCTGCTCGATATCTCGTAAGCCTCCCCAATCTCCTCCAAGTCTTCGAACCACGCCGACCTCAGTGCCCGATCGACAGTCTTCTCATCCTTCGTATATGTGGTGTTCAGGTGTCTCTCTTGCGCCTCTATCAGCTTGCCACAACACGCGTTGCCAACCAGTTTGAATATCTCCGCCAACACCGCCTTGCTCTTGTCGACGTCCCCCGTCCGTCTAGCAGCGGTGACTCTTTAACGAACCATTGAATCGGTTTGCCGGGCGTGTAGTCTATCACCCTATGCACCGCCTTGACGATCAGACCGTGCTCCAGATACCACTTTAGCAGCGGGGAGTATATGATCATCTTCTTGGCGGACATTGCCCCCACGAGCTTTCTCTGTCCTTCGACTCTTTTCCTCCCGGTCCCGGCCAGGTAGTCCTTCATGTGCTGTGGAACCTCGTTCTCATCGACTTCTCGATTAACGAACAGCGGTGACATTTTCGAGAACTTGTCTCTCAACGTTTTCAGGGACTCTATATCCAACTCCGCAAATCCGAACCACTTTTCACTCCTGACCTTCCTCACGAAACGGTCTATATACGACTGTCTTTTCGGGTCGTCACACGTCCATATCTGCTCCTCACCACACGGCATGTCCTTCGACAGAGTAGATAGGTATAGAGCATTGGCATCGTACCCAGCACCGCCTTGCACATCTCCTCCCGACTCCCCACCTGACCCCTGATTGTCGACCTTCCAGCCTCGGCGTATCTGGAGAATACTATGGACGGACCACCGACCAATCCCTGTTTCATCATCTCGTAAGTTTCAGACTTCGGTGACCACAGCTCGGGCGTGTCCGCCTTCCCATCGATCGACCCGCGGAGTAGGTACTGAAGGGAAACACCGGGCAGAGACACAGCATCCTTGAGTATGTCCACACCTCTTCCCCTGTAGAACTCCGTCATTTTAGTCAGAGCCTCCAGGAACGGTCCTACATCCAAGTCGTTGTAGTGTTGCAACCATTCATTGAACGTCTTCATCCCCTTTTCTAGGAATACCTTCTTACACTCTTTCCACTCGGACAACGACAGTAGGAACTCACCCTTCAACTTCGAGTACCACTCGGGATAGTCTGGCAGCCCCGGATGGTCGAGCTTGTCCGCGCTATCGAACCACTCGTATGGAAAGTGAGACTTTACTGTTTGACAGTCGTACGCCTTAACCCACCGGTCGTACGTGGTACCGGTTCCCAGATACTGGATGATGTCGAGAAATCTAAACTCCGGGGTAAACAGAAACATCGTCGTGCTGGCTCTCTTTCCGACCATCACCTTTTCACGGTGGCCGCCAACTTCTCTACAAAGTACTGCTTGATGAGGTTCAGGTCGTACCTTCTACAGTTGAACCCCACCACCGGGACTTGGTCAATCCAAGAAATAATCTTTGCTTGCTGAGACTTCGATAACATATCTATGTCGGCCGGCAGATACTTCTTCCTAACCCCCTCCCCCTCCCTGATTGCCTTGCCTCTCATCTGCAGCTCGGTCACGAACTTCTCGACTAGCGTGTCGGGATCTCGTTCGCA
>CM055276.1:24670289-24799346 GCA_029237695.1 Conchocele bisecta
ACACCCCACTACCACCTGCACTAATCTTGCCAATATCTGTTCTTTCTTTATTAAAAAATATTTGAATATTGTTCTTGAAATCAAGCAGCTTCACTGGCTGAGCGACAATAAAATTGCTTGATTACAACATTGCCAGTATTTGTTCAGAAACATTGGGCAAGATTAACGCAGGCGGTTGAGTAGCTATGTCTGACATACCTGGGGCCCGTTTCACTAAACTTCTTACGACTAAAATGTTCGTAGGTTCAAATTTAAGATCGTCTGTAAATTTCAATTTATGGATTTACATTTATTGAGCATAGGCTGCATATGCAGCCTATGCTCAATAAATGTAAAACCAATAATTATTTACAAGAAAACAGTGTTAATGTGAAATTTACAGACTATCATAATTTTGCACTTACGAACATTTTAGTCGTACAAAGTTTAGTGAAACGGCCCCCAGGTACGTTGTGGGGTCTATGTGCACCTGCATGTGTATAGCAATATTCTTGTTGATTGTGTGAATTGGCCGATGGTGACACACCACACCGCCGCCTGCGCTAATCGTGCCAATATTTGTCAATTTCTTGAATATTGAGCTTGAAAGCAAGCAGCTTGCTTGGCTGAGCCTGAGCTGTGCTACAGCTCAGGCTCAGACAAACAAATTGCTCGATTGCGACATTGCCAGTATTTGTACAGAGACATTGATAATCTGCGCAAGATTAACGCAGGCGGTTGAGTAGCGATGCCTGACATACCTGGTACGTAGTGGGATCCATGTGCACCTGCATGTGTATAGCGATGTTGTTGTTGATTGTGTACAGCAAGGCGGGAACACTGAACTGGAGGTACATAATCAAGGGTATCGTTGGAATGGCGTAGTTACTGGCGATGAACTCCGGCAGGTACATGGCGAAGGAAAATGTCAGCTGAAGATGAAACAAGAACACTGTATACAAAGAAATCTCTCTAAACCAGACACCCTGGGAGGTCCCCAGGGTGTCCGCCTTAGAGAGGTTTCAATTTAAATCAGGCATTTGATCATTCTGAGTCATAGATGTATGCTATGCGATCACGAACAGACATTATCACCAGAGATAAATGTCCAAGAAACTCATCAAACATAAGATCACAGTTGTTGTCTTGGTGTCTGGGTTAGAGAGGTTCCACTGTATAGTCAAATGATTGATTGGGGTCTTTGTCCATTCAACAAAAAGGTCAGATAGCAGGGCTCCAGATAAGGAATTTATTTTGTAATCTACTGATACACGTTGCTAGATTGTAATTTGGTTTGAGTGAGTTTAATTTTGGGTCTATGAGTGAGTATGGGTAGATACAGAGACGCCTGCGTTAATCTTGACCAGCGATTCAGAGTTTAGAAACATCGACTGGTAATACCAACTTGCAATCAGGCAGTTCGACTGGCTGAGCCTGAGTCGAAGTAAAATTAGGCTCAGCCAATCGAGCTGCATCATTTCAATCAAATGTTTCGAAATAAAGAAATTCACAAATATTGGCAAGATTGACACGGCTGGTGGTGTATGTGGATATATATGTGTGTGTATGCTTGCATGCTTGTATATATATGTATATATATGTGTGTATATATACATGTATATATATGTTGGTATTGTGTGTTCATGTTGTTTTGTGTGTTCTATTCAAGCTGGAAACGGAACACTTACGGTAAAAGTTGTTTTTCTTTTATATCTGCGCTGTCTGCACACGGATCTCACTATTCGCTGTCTGCACACGGATCTCACTGTTCGCACTGTATCTACTTTGTGATCTACTTATAAATGTGTCATGCCGAAAATGAGAGAGGGTATATGAAAATGTATATTTCTCTCATGAATAGATTATATTTGATATGGTAAAACATGTTTATAGGTACACAATAGATAACTAGTTTAAAAAGTTCGCATATGATAATTGTGCATGGAAGAATATTATCTGATTCAATAATTGTATGCTTACATGGAATATCTCGAGTGGTTGCGGGCGGTGACTCTTGGGGTCTACTCCAGTACCATCCATTGCCACGGACGGTGCGGTAGTGGATTACGGGAGTCACCGTTCGCACAGCCATATTGTGGTAAGCATTGTCCACCATATATCCATTTTTATAAGATTTTCTTCCTTCATTGTGGACAAATATCTTGCATGATAAACACATTCTGCATGTTTAACCCTGTACTTCATACTTCATATAATCAAGTAGAATCGCAACATCTCCCTGTAAAATGAGGGTATTTATGATAACCTTAACTTACTTTGTTCTAATCACCTATCTCTGGTCTTACCTCCATCCTCCTTCTGTTGAGCAACACGATGCAATATCAGTAGACATTTTATCAGCTACGTACAGGGTATACATGTATCATTTCACCCTAACTCTCCATGGCAACTAACATATGCACTTTAAACGTCCGAGGACTAGGATCTAAGATAAAACGGACTCAAATATTCGAGTGGCTCAATGATAACAATTACGCGATATGTTTTTTTTGCAGAAAACTCATTCAGTAATAAAAATATAAAAGGAGTGGGAAACTGACTGGGGGGGGGGGGGGGCAGAAGGATTATTTAGTGGAAAGTCAAGCAACTCTGAAGGAGTCTGTATTCTGTTTAATTCTAATTTAACATGTAATGTTCTCAAATAGACAGAAATAATTCCCGGTAGAATTCAGGCAATTCAAATTGATATAAACAATAAACAGATTCTGCTTATCAATGTATATGGGCCAAATATCGAAGATAAAACATTTTTTAAAAAACTAAAAGATTTGATTTCCGAAAATGAAAATTCGCGAATTATTATAGGTGGTGATTTCAATGTTGTCCTAAACTTTGATTTGGATAAAAGAGGTGGGTTACAAAGTACAAACAAACAGAACAGAGAAATGATGTTAAATATTATAGAAAATATTATTTTACTGATATATGGAGGCAAAATCACGGAACAAAAAAAATATATACATGGCATTCTAATTCTAGACCACTTATCCTATGTAGACTAGATTATTTTTTTCTATCGGACAATTTGGTGAATACTGTTCCTAAAAGTGAAATAAAATGTAGTATAAAAACAGATAATTCATTGGCACAAATCATGATAAATATCAATGATCAGCCTAGAGGCCCAGGATATTTTAAATTGAATAATTCAATTATTTTCGAAAATGATTATAAAACAATTATTAAAAACAATATAGCGGAAATTGCGAACATTAACCATGAAGCAAACCCTAACACTTTATGGGAGTTAATTAAAGGAGCAATCAGAAATAAACTATCAAATATACTACAAAACGTATTAGAAAAGATAAAACAGACGAAAATTAAATTACAGCAGCAAATTGATCTATTAAGTAATGACAATAGTCAAAGACCTGAAGCAATCAATGAATTAAATAATTGTAAAAGCCGTCTGGAAGAAATTTACAAAATTGTTAAGGATTTAACAGTCTGTTAAGCTAACAGAGGCTTTGAGCAACTGGGCCCTGGTATCTATTACATACATGTACTATAATGGGACAGTTCCCGTCATAATATGCATGTACATGTACACTGAATATATACCGAGTATACTGAATATAGACCAGTCTTCATGGGCGGATTCAGGGGGGGGGGCGGACCCGGCGCGCGCCCCCCCCCCTAAAATTCGCCAAGTAAAGATTTTTTACAAGTTATAAGGCACGTTTCATGCCAAGTGCCATGTATTCCATGCATTTTTCGGTCGTTGTCTTATTGTTTCAAAATGTAAACGTTTTCAATCAAAAATCATGTCTAAACATACTGTGACAGTGTCAATATTTTTGTTCCAAAATGCGACAGAACGAGTAGTATATAGGGAGTCAAAATGATACCACCTACGGTGGTATCATTTCCACCCCCATATTCTACTCCCACCCACCACCCCCGAAAAATCAAAAATTGGTTAACGAGGAAATTGTCTCCAACCAACCACGAAAAATCTAAAATTGGTGTCATAAATACATCATGTTTTTTTCAACACCCCATTTTCCTCCTCCACTATAGCTAATTTATTCCGTAGATCAGCAACTAATTCTACCAACTCTAGTCTACCACGTTCACCTGTAGCCACCTGACAGCGTAGTTGCTTATGTCTACAAATAGTTTGGGCACTAACGAATTTACAAGGGCATCTGGGGCATTGAAATTGCGGGGGACACAAGGAATTTTTCTACGTCTCGCTAGATGCCTTCGTAGATAGTCTTTACGCGTAAACGTCTTACAACAAGTCTCACACTCCATTATATATGTATATGTTTATATTCAATTGGTCGTGAAAAAAACATAATGTTTTCACGACCAATTGAACAGATAAATTTCATAGGTTATACAAAATTATATTACAGAAAATATGATAACGTCAGAAATAGAAAGTTTGAGAAGAGAAGCCGAATCTCTAGGGATTACTTATAGTACACGGTTGAGAGTTAGGGGGTTGACAAAGCTGATAAATGCCACAAAGAATGAGGCGTTTATGAAGCGGTTTACCCGCGCCTATAAAAGAGGGGCATTTAAAGACCTCTCACTAGCGGAGGAAGTTGGTAACAGAATTCAAAAAGAAAGTATTGCGGAGCTAAGGGCTAGTGTAATTAATTCTAAAGAATTACCTTCAAGTAAAAATAATTTGTCTCAAATTAGACACACAGGTGACCAAATACCAAATAAAAGATAATATAGTTCGTGCGATAGTGGAAAAAGGTGAAGAAATATTGGGGGCTCACGATGAAACATTGGAAAAGGTAGAAAATGGAAGACGGGTAGTTACATTATCCTTTCGTAAAAATCATTAACATTAACGAGTCTGAACGCATGTCCGATAAACTCGCTCCGTATCTAACAACCAATTTTTATTGAGATTCATATTCTTACAAGCTAGAACATATGGAGGAAATTAAAAATGGAAAACCTGTAACTATAATAATGCACAAAAATCTCGGTGGTAGCGAACCACTATCATCAATGAAAACCGTTAAAAAATGGCTGTCAGATAAGGAGCAAACACGAATAATGTCCGATAAAATAGACAGACCGAATACAAAGTGGAAGTTTGTAAGATGGGTAGAGGTTTTCGTAAAGCTAATACAGGGTAGTAGGGGAAAAGATTTGGGACTACAATCCAAAGAAGCAGCAGGAGGAGAACTTCCAGAATGGCTGAAGAATAAAAAAAAAAAAGGTATGTATTCTTTAGATAAGTATAATGACGACCTTTGTCTGTTCAGGTGTCTAGCTATGCATATGACAGATAAAAGACCCGACAGATGTACAGAAAAGGCGAAAGAACTTAGTAAGCAATATTTTGGTAGTAATGTGGTTTCACCAATTCCTTTTTCAGATCTGAAAAAGGTTGAAGAGTTTTTTAAAATCGGTATAGAAGTATATCAACCCACCGAATGTAATGTATGGTGGTTGAAAAAGGTACCAGCGCACTATAAGGTAATAGGTAATAAACCAATGACAATAGGACTGTTTAATAATCACGCATTTCTGATAAAAAACCTTAAAAACCTATCTAAAATTTACGCCTGCGATAATTGCAAGCAGAAATTCCAGAAAGCGAGTAATATGAAGAGACACGGACCAACATGTATGAGAGGTGAGACAAAAGTAATATGTGATGGTAATTATTTAGAGCGCCCGCGTTCGTCGTTCGAGAAAGCGTTTTACCCAAAAGGTTCTAACAGTTATGGGGCGATCGATTGGATGTATTCTGTGGAAAGCGGGAGGGAATTCACATTCACCACGAACAGTGCGGACACGGAGGTGAAAGATGGATTTTAGGAGCTCCGGTAGATGGATACTGTCCAGAAACCAATACCGTATATCAATATCACGGCTGTTACTGGCACGGGTGTGAGATTCATGCAAAGCATAAAAAAGAAGAACGCGCATCCACAATGAGAAGAGAAAAATTTATTAGAAGCAAAGAATTCAACCTAGTAGTTATGTGGGAATGCGAATTCCAAAGAACGGGTAAAGATATAAAGATCGGTTGTGACACTACTCATTATCCATATCAGATAGTATACGATTTTGAGGCGTATCTCCAGCCAGAAGTTGAAACTACCGGTAATAGTTTAGAGTACGAAGCTGAGCACGTTCCGGTAAGCGTTAGTATAGGAGATAATTTCTCAGGAACGGTAACTCATATTTGTGATAAAGATCCCGCAAAACTTATAGAAAAATTCACAGAAGATTTGAAAGTCAGGGGAAAAGCTATAAGAGAAGAAGTATGGTCAAGATACGAGTTTAATACGGAATATTTACGTGAAAAACAAATCGCCCAGATCGAACAGTGGATAGATCAAGTACCGGTTATAGGTTTTAACAGCAGTAAGTACGATATAAACTTAATAAAGACATATTTAGTAGGTGAACTATCTGCAACAACAAAGAAAGTAATGGTCGGAAAACGGGCAAACGCGACAATATTTCTATTTACTCCGGAGTTTAGATTTCTTGATGTAATACTTTACCTAGGACCGGGTGTAAGTTACGATAGTTGGATAAAAGCCTACGACTGCAAAGGACAGAAATCTTTCTTTCCTTACGAGTGGTTCGATTCTCCAGACACAAATTGATTACCCAGGACTGCCTGATATAGAGAATTGGTATTCCAAACTATCGGGGAAAATGTTACTAGATGAAACAGAATTAAGTAAATGTCGTAGAATTTTCGAAGAAATGAATATGAAAACTTTCAGAGATTGGTTGAAATATTATAACGATTTAGATGTAGCACCGTTCCTAGAAGCGGTAGAAAAAATGTGTGAATTTTATAAACACAGAGGTGTGGATATTTTCAAAGATGCGGTAACACTACCGGGTGTGGCTATACAATATTTATTGAGAGGAACCATTAAAGAACAAAAATCTATAAAGTGGTTATACTGGAGGATGCTCTATATGCACCAAAAGAAGAAACATACGAAATGATGAAAGACGCTCTAGTCGGGGGTCCATCAATCATATTTACACGCTATGCAGAAGCCGGTGTTTCAAATATTAGATCAAATGGAATTAATAAACCTTGCAAGGCTATTTTGGGGTATGATGCAAACGTGTTATATTTATCTACGTTAAATAAAGATATGCCGTGTGGAAAAGAAACAATACATCATATAGATACCCCACATAATCCTAAATTTATTAAAAAGTTTTGTAAAAGAGTTTTATCTGGAGACTGGTTTGGGTTTGCGGAGGTGGATATAGAAGTTCCACACAACTTAAAAGATAAGTTTTCTGAAATGTCTCCACTTTTTATAAACAGAGAAGTAGATGTTGAAAAGGTTCCAGCACACATGATAAAATATTTGGAAGATACTGGAAGAACTAGAGGAAATGGAAGAAAATTGGTGGGATCTATGTCGGCCACCAAAGTACTACTGTACGCGCCACTATTGAAATGGTATTTAAAACACGGCCTAGAAATAACGGGAGTTCATCGTGTTATAGATTATATTAGTGGTAAACCCTTCGAATGGTTCGCAAAAGAAGTTACAGCCGCAAGACGAACAGGCGATGTAGAACCAAATAAGAAACCAGTAGCGGATATAATGAAATTATTAGGCAATTCGTGTTGTGGAAAAATGATAGAGGCAAAAGAGAGACATTTAAATACGACATATACACAAGACGAAACCTGTGTTGACAAAGCGTTAAGATCTGCATTCTTTCATGATTTGGAAGAGATAGGAGATGCGTACGAAATATCTTCCCGAAACCCCGGTGTGCAGTAAAGAGCCCCATTCCACTGTGGAATAGCGGTTTATCAACTAGCTAAATTGAGAATGTTGGAATTTTACTACGAATTTCTAGACAAATACGTAAAAAGAGAAGACTTTGAATTAATACAGATGGACACGGATAGTATGTATATAGGAGTTAGTGGAAAAACGATAGAGGAATTGATTAGACCTAACTTACTAGACGAGTTTGAAAAATAAAAAAATAAATGGTTGGCTTGGGATAAATGGAGCGAAAGAGAGCCAGGACTTTTCAAAATGGAATTCAGCGGAGATAGGGCGATAGCGTTATCTAGTAAGTGTTATTTCGTAGAAAAAATTAATTCAACTAATAAAAACAACTCTGCGAAAGGAATGTCCAAGAGAACTAACAATTTAAATTGGGATAGATATAATAAACGAGTACTAAGTGAAACTACAGAAGATGGAAAACACATTATAGATGTAGCACAAAATAGAGGATTTAAAATGAAAGACGGAGTTATGAAAACGTACTGTCAACAAAATTAGGACTCTCGCGTACTACGATAAAATACGCGTGTTACCAGACGGAATACATACAGAACCTCTCTGATTTAAGTAATCGGGGGTAGCTGGGTGCCATGAAGGCACCATAAGAAGTTCTTCGCGAACAAAACCGCGCGATGGACCATCAGCCAAATAATAGAGCACGGGCTCATCAGGTTTGGTAATAGATCTATCTAGATGATATACATTCAGAGACCACACGGGATCAGTCGCGCGGCGGCTGCCACCTTCAAGCTCTCCCGGTTGATAGAGGTACCGGACGTCAACATCCGGTGGAAGCGCCTGCTCCTCTAAACCAACGGGTCGCCCGCGCGAGACGGCAGAGGGCTCGCTCGTCACCCTTTTAAACTTGATAGCATCTACGGGCTTCTTACCTATCAATCTGGTCACCTCTCCGTTCAGTGCGGAGACCACGGCGGGCAGTCTGGCCACCCATTCGGTCGATCGCGAATGAGGGTCTACAAGTTCTTTAGCGTATTGGTGTCCGAACAGTCTCTCACAGCCAGGTTCGATTGAAGCGTTCCACGATCCCCTGGTCCCGGTGGATGTTGACGCGGCCGCGTCTGATAGAAACTTTATGCTTAGACAATAGATGAGAGACCGCGCCCATGAACTCGCGGCCGGGATCGACCTGGAGAAGATTCGGCCATTTGAGAGGACTCCTCTTATATATTCGGGAAAGAGCCTCGGCCACTTCCTTAGACTCTTTAGTGGCCAACGGCTCAGCCCCCTTATAACGACTCGCTACGTCAACGATTGTCAGCGCGTACTTGTACGTCTTGCGACCGACGCGATCGTGAGGGAGAAACAGGAGATTCGCTTGGTGAACTTGGTTCGGCACCGGTGCGTCGAATTTCGGGCGCGGAATATTGTGAGGCGCGGGTAAATAGATCTGCCAGATGGCCTGCTTCTTGAGCCATTCCTTGACAGCGTTTTCTGAAACCTTGGTCGCCGCCGCGAGGTTCTTGATTGCCGCGAGTCCCTTCCAGTACCCGCGGGGGCTATAGTACGTGTTCGCTAGCTTGCGCGTTAGTTTGGTATCAAGTTTGCGCGTGTTCATCGTATGCGAAGTATTCTAATATATCGGACAATCTCCAACATGCCCTCGCCAGTTCGTCCGGTAACTGCGTCGTTAATAATAAAACCTTTGTTGGAAGTTTCGCTGCAGCCCCAATCGCGTTTGGGTTGGAACAGGAGAGGGGAATCTAATTCAACATTGTTGATGGAGGAATCTAACATCCGCTTTGCGAAAAGGGTGGCCTCTTTTTCGTCCTCGCGCCACGTCTCGAGACAATCTCGGGCCAGACGAATCATACTCTTTGCACCAGGTAAACGATGTTTTTGGGCAGTGTAGCCTACATCGATCATAGCGTCATAAAGTTCGTCAACTAACATCGTTCTATATATATATATATTTATAAAAAAAAAAAGGTTTTAACTAATTAATTTAAAATCTCGATTGAATATAGTAGCCGACGAGACCAACCACACCCATTCCCACGACGATGAACGCGATCTCACGGCCTTTTTGGGCCTCTGACGGTACATAGAAATCTGAAAGTTTGTGGCTCGCGACCCATTAGTTGGATCGAGACTTTTGTGCGGATATGCCAGCGCGTACTCTGCGGTTGGCTTCTTCAAAGAACTTTTGTCTAAAAAGTTTAGCGCGGCGTTGATTTTATTTTCGCGGCGTAAGCATCAAATTCATTGAACCCAGTCCAGTATGGGCGGTTCGTTTTTTCGACCACGCTTCCTTTGCGCTATTGAGTTGTTCTACAGCTAAATCGTGACGCTTACGCTCCTCATCCACGTTCGAGCTTTTCATTTTAGAGAATAGTTGCTACCGCTGAACGCCAATGCGTTTACAAGTGCACACCTACTATTACTGCGATTGAAGCCATATTTCCATATATTAACTGGTAGAATTCCAGCTTTAACTAGATAATCTCGGTCCAAACTGCGGCCGCTACATCTAAGGTCGCGAGCCCTACGTCTCTCACAGTAAAGTCCATTTGGGAGCAGTTCCTCCTAGGGCCATCTTTGATAGTCGAGCATACCCGATACTGAAACCCGATATCACCACGGCGTGATAAAGCGCATTCACTAACATTTTACCATCTTGTTCAGCCATTGTTATAATTATTGCATATAAAAGGGGTCGCGATCAATGTTTAAATGGGGCGCATCCAAATTCAACATTGTTGATGCTTGGTGTTTCGTAACTTTCTTCTGAACACTGGCTGGTTGTTTTTTCGGGTATTTCCACACGCACATGGGCACCAACAACAGCTAGACCACCACCAACAACCCAACTCCAATTCACGAATTTGGGTTCAATCGGATTCGCCCAACTCCAACGGCAGTTGGTATTGGGTGACAAATTCAAAGAATTTGGGTGTGCTTCCAATCCAATCTCGATTGGATGAATTGGGGGTGTTGTTGTACTCAACTCTGTCTTCAGATGTTTTGCTGTCTCCGTCCCCATCAATTCAGGAATTTGCTGCAACCCCAATCTCGATTGGAGTTTAGCCTCTCGAAGCTCGGCGAGTATTTTATCTTGTTTAACTTTTCGGGTGGCAGCCGCCGCCCGCCCAGCTGCCTGTCTTTTGGGATTTATTATATGCGGTATGTCATCCAGTGGCTGAGTAACACTCTGGTTCGATTGTGTTGGAGCAATCTGGTTCAACTCCGTCACTCTCGTGGGTGTGTCTGTCATCATTTATAATATTAATATTAGAGCTTATAGTTCGTGGGCATATATGTCCAAATTGACAGTGTTTACCCGTGGTCAACGCGGTTGTCAGCGGAGCTAAGTACATTCCAAACTTGTGATAAATTGAGCAGCAGGCTGTTCTAAGAGTGTGACCTATAAAAGGGTCAGTCTCTAGATCGTGAATCAACCCTTCGGTGTTTGGTATAGGGAGAAGTATATTAACGGTGGTAGCGTACAAATGAATAGCCGCCGATCCAAGAGTTTTTGTCATCTCTGCTCCCAATTTGGATTCGTATCGCACATACATTTTATCGATCTCCGCATCTGACATCTTATCCACCTGAAAAACTGAGAGACGCCTACCGAGATAATGCTCCGATTGTCCCCCAGCAACCAGCGCAGCTAGCCGCTCTCGTCGCGCCGCATTTTCATTTTCATTCGGAGTCGTTGCACTCAACCCAATACCAACCCCCGATTCCGATTGCTCTGTCGGATCATTATTGTTGGCAGTCGGAGTTGAGGTTTCTTCCATTAGCTGATCGAGAAGTTCGTCGCAGTTCATTTTTTTCAAAATTAGTAATTTAACTATTCTAACAAGTCTCATCACTTTAACATATTGCCAAGCGCACCACCCGATACTTATGATCACCATTATGCTCGCAACAAAGCTCGCAGCGGAGCACCAAATTGTTAACATTGTTAACCATTGTTCAGCATTTGTTCAACATTTGTTAAGCATTTGTTGAGCATTGTTCAGCAATTGCTAAGCATTGTTAAGCATTTACTCGGCAGTTACTAAACGAGCGTTAAGTAATTGCTAATTAATTAATAACTTCGTAAGCAGTTGGTTGATCAGTCTTTAGCAAAAGCTTGGCGTGCTTAGTTTCCGAAAGCATCTGTCGAACCTCCAGGCGCTCCTCGCGCGTTGGGATAACGTCATTCTCTCGAAGACAGTCATCGAATGAGTCTCGGTCCTTGCAGTGAAAGAGGGCAACCCATTTCGTTTGCTCGCGCAGATCCTTGAGGACGGCGTTGTACTTTTGATTGGATATCCATACGCTTTGCCTCGCATGGCGGCCTGAAAATGCGAGCTCGGAGAGCATGTCCTTCTTTTTGGTCATCGCCGCCTTGGCCGAGCAATCGTCAATCACGTATAGGGTGGGCTCACCCTGAAATATTTGGTATAAACCACGCAACCAATCGTGAAGCCTATCACCGGGGTCAATAACGTACACCTCAGGGTCGGTCCATATCCACGTTTCGCGCTGATAAGTATCGTTGTGCCGACAGTGGGACACAGGATCACAATATGACGAAAGGCATCGCGGTAGGAGCCCTCGAGCAAGTCGAGGATGAAAACCGTTTTTCCACACTCCTGTCTGCCCACATATTATGGCAGTGGGCAGTGGGCTCTCCAATCGTGAATTGGTATTGATTGCTAATTTTCTTAAAATTAATTAATAAAACGTTAGATTTGTAGAGTGCTGAGACGTATCGGCCATCTTCGATGTTGAGTTGTGCGTCTGTAATTATATATAAGTACACGTTCAATGGCCCGGCTCCGTCCGCCTCTTTGGTTATCTGGATCGTCACACCCTCGCTAGCGTTCTCAACTTGGCGTCCGCTGCCGTGTATTTGGTCATCGTCGCTGGCTCGCATGTCTAGCCATAACGCGTATTTGGTATTCAGGAACTCCGCGAGGGAGACGGCCGAGAGATGCAGGTCTTTGGCAACTGCTGCAACCTCCGGAGAGCGCTTAGAGCCGGCAGCAAACTGCTTTCTTACTTACGTTGACCCACTGCTGGTGCGCGCGAAGACCCGCGCTGTAGAGTTGATTGGAGACACCCTCGATCGTCACCTCTACCTTCGTGATTTTGGGGTTATAGAATCTGTCGGTTTTTCTAACACCGAGCGCTACCCGAGCCTCCTCGAACAGCATCAGTATCCTTTCATCGAGCGGGCGGGTACGTTGACGTTAATATTCCACAATGTGTCGCTTTGTCTTTCGTCATCTTACGATGGCGAAGAACTCGGTCGTAAAGTATGGCAACGCGCCCGGCGTACTGGGTTCTGATCAATCGCGCGAGTTCGGGCATCGTGACCATGTCGTACTCCAGCGAAACATTATCGATCGTATACGTCGATAACATGTCGCTGGCTATGATAACTCGGCCGTAGTCGTTGAACGTTAGTTCGTATTCGAGGCGGTCAGCCAAAGCGCTCTCATAGTAGGGCATGTGACTCTCCAGCAACTCAAAGTCGAGCGGGATGTAGAAGCGGTTGCCGTAAGCGCCCGCGACCGCGTTGTCACTAGCGTTGTTATCTACCTTGTTAGCAGCCCCGATTGTAAGTTTGGTTACGTTCTTATTTTTGCTGGTGTCAATACCTTGATAGACAGCGTTTTCACGCTCGTGTGACGTCTTCCACAGGTCCTGATAGCAATGGTAGACGTCGCTGTCGTCGATCGACATCACCTCATTACCAGAAATCTTTATCATGGTCTTCTTGACGATGGCGCGACCCAGGTTCTGAACGACGGTTCGGTCCGCGTCCGTCGACGTTAGCGAAATAGTGAAAGCGAGGCGAACAGTACCCGGCACAATGACGTCGTTAGCTCCGAGGCTGGGGAAGCGGACCAAGAGCTGCTGGTTCTGGTCGATCGTCGATGGGTTGTTCGTAATAACGACACTCTGTCTCACGCCTTTTTCCCCGAGGGGCTCACGCCGTCTGCGGTATGGATTGAGTTTGCGACCGTATTGACTCGAAGACATAATTTTTTCAAAAATTATTGAAACTATTAAACCCGTATGGTTTTGTCTTTAATACATAATTAATATAGCTGATTACGATGTTGAAATGGATGAAATCGGCAGAGACAATTACCTCGATGGTGATGATGATAATTTCGAGGATTCCCTCGAGGCACCCACCATAGAGACTCCAGTTCCAATCCAATCACAATTGGGTGGCGCTACCACTAGTCAAAGTCAGGAATTACTTGAGGGAGCTGTAAACGACTACTACAACAATTTGGCAGCAGAAAAAGGTCTGGTCCCCTCTGTCGGTCGCGACTACTCCAAGTTCAAATTTGATCTGAACGATAGATTGCGACTAAAAGCAGCATCACATCTCCCAATAGTCAACATGAGGACCGGTAAACCCCTAGCGCTGGGCACCATTGCCGGAAACCCGGGCGGTGGCGGATTCATAAGGAACGAACTAGGCTTCACGGATTGGAAGAGGGGTAAAACAATTATACCGGCCCGCGCTGTAGAGGCCCTACAGTCTACCGACGAAACTATGGCGAAGACGGCCACCGCGATAGAAACGGTCGAGCTCAGCGAGGTCCCTCAAATAGCCACCGACGTTATTAACACGATGGAGTCCACGTTCAGCGTACAATCACAATTGGGAAAAATACTCAACGATGACCCACCGTTACCTCTTCGAGAACTCCGTGTACTCGATAAGGCTCTACAAACGGTCCGGGGCGAACTGGTCCTTAATCTCTCCAAACTCATGGCGCTGGATGAACATATCGCGCTAGAAGAAAGAAAACTGGAGGAAGCCGGTGATGATAGAGAATCTACCGAGCCGATCGCCGAACGACTGCGGTCTTTGCGTGACGAAAGAGAAGCTCGCTTGGAGGCCACCTCGGCTAACCGTGAGGCTCTCCGCACACAAATAAGTCGGATCCGCGAAACAATATCGAGGGTTCTGCACGAGGAGACGACACTCGGTGAGCGTCTTCGCACTCTGTTCAGAGAGCAGGGCGTCACTATAGCAAGCATCCTCGTTGCTATCAGCATGACTATATCGACCATAGTTCTAGCTTTCACTGGTGGTGCGGCGCCACCACCCGCGCCAGCACCCAGCACCCGCTCCATCCGGTGGAGCCAAGGAGTGGGTAAAAAAACAACTAAAAAGCCCTCGCCAATCTTCTAGCTAAATTAGCTGGAAAGGCGGCTGCCGCACTACCTGGACTGATCGGAAGTATCGTTTCTTACTTGCTATCTATATTATCAAAAACAGCCGGATGGCTAGCCAAAAATACCTGGGCTTTAATCGTGGCAATCGCCGGTCTCCTACTATTCTTCGCCACCAATCGAGATTGGAAGTTCCTACAACCAAAGCGTAAATAATCCGATCGCCACGAGGGCGATGACGAGCCCTAATTTCTCCTCCTCGTGTGTTGTGCTTCCAATTTCACCCAATTTGCGATTGGTTGGTGTTTCTCCAATCGCGATTGGTTTGTTGATGGAACTCGATGGTGCATCCAATTTACGAATTGGGTTCAATTGTGTATCCAATTTACGAATTGGGGGAGGTGTATCCATTTTGTGTTTTATGAAATCGGTTCCACTGTTGAACCCGATCATGTTGGGGGTGCGCTTGATGATATCCGTGTTCACGTTACCGTTGTGGCCGATTTTTTGATTGGCGGTGGCGATTACGATCTGATTCTCGTAGTATCATATTGCTCGGCGCCATATAAAGACCTATTCCAAATACATAGTCTACTGGGGTGCTGGCATTCTGCAAAACGTCTTGATAATTGTGAATCGCCTTCTCCAGGTCCACCCTAGCCGAGATGGCGTCCTCTACAAGTGCCAATAATTGTTTTTGTGCATCAAACGCTGTTCCCGTGCCCAGTATTGAACTGCGAGTTTGCTTCTTTGCGCAGAGGATGGCCCAGACGTACGTACGAATGGAGTCGTTGACGCGAGTAACCCCGGCCTGCGTGAACCCTAGACCCGTATCTAACATAAATGTACCCCACGCGTTCTGAACCTCAGCAGCCTGCTGTATGTAATCGACGTGAGCCCGTTTCGGAGGTAACATTTTACAAGAAAACACGCAGCAGTGCCGACCTCCAGACACTTCTGGCCCGAAAGTCATCGTCGCGGGGTCAAAATTCCCGGCGTTCCGACTGACGATGTGGTCACCGGAGTGATCGTGTCTAAAATCAGTCTGCGTCCAATTCCCGGACTGGCCGTGAATGAGAACGTCCCCGAGGCCGGTGCTGGTAGGAAATGCTTTCTGTCTCCAGTCCGCGTCTTTTGAAACGTTAAATTCGTTACACAGTCTTTCAAACACCATACGGTCGTATGCGTTGGAAATAGGATTCCAGGCGTCGTCTTGAGGTAGTGAAATACCTAGTTCTTTGAGAATCCTCCTAATAGTATAATATGCGTGAAAGTTGTAGACACTTCGGAGCATGACATTCTTGGATGTCAGATGGTCTTTATGTGAAACTCCACACCCGGCTGTTGCGCACCATACAGCGAAATTTATTTGGTTCTGCCAGAACTGCATCGGTGTTGCTTTCCACCCGTTTACTGCCTCCATCGTAGTAATCTTGGGCAGTATATATTGTTCAAAGATGTCGGGGAAGTTGGTGGCAAAGCCACTGTCCGGTCTAACCGTTACGGTTGGGTGTACAAGGGGGTTAACAACGTCTTTTTGTGAGTATTTACCTCCGACCGCGTACTTTACATTAGAGTTAAAGCTAAATGCTTTGGTATCCATTGAAAGATATTATTAGGTTTGCTACTATAACTAATGTTCAAAAAGGGAGTTGTGAACTTCAAAAATTAATAGACAACTGCTGCGGAAAACGGCGGGTAGGCCTTAGATCAATCACCTTCACGGTTGGATGGCAGAATGTGGGGAAGAGCGAAGGGTTTTACTATGTGAAGGATGGACAACAATTAGGTGTAAAGCTGCCTCACGGACTGTGGGGAATAAGACAGCTCAAAGATTTTTGTCAACTCAGAGCTTGACGGTATAATCAACCTCACAGTATCGAAGGCTACCGGGCTCGCAACAATGACCATCAGCACTGATAATAAGGTAGTGGTCTCCCCGGGGTTGGGTATTCAACTCGGTTTTAGAGGGACATACTCCTCAAACAAAGGAGTGTTTACCCCGGGTGAGTACGTCGGTGATAATCCGGTGGACTTCACCTTCACGAAAACTCTCAGGGTGCACCTGGATCGGGTGAACACATCGTACAACACGGTAGACGGATCCCCCAGCACATTACTGAAAACTGTGCCCGCCAGCGACTGTTTCTATGGCGAGACTGTGACCTTAGACTTCCCACACCCCGAGATGAAAGTTTTGGAATCGGGACATATCCACGAATTTACGGTCTCTATTCTCGATGATCAAGCGAGAAAGTTGAATAACTATTACCCGATTTCGGTAGTTCTCGAAATTTCCAATTGAGTATAGGTGCCCAATATTATAATTAATAATTTTGAAAAAATTAAGAATGAGTATATACGGACCAGGTAGTTCTTCCGATTGGGTGACAAATTCAAAGAATTTGGAACCGGCAGAAGGGGGATTCATCCCGACAGAGGGCGACTTTTTAACTACCCAAAAAACAAAGGCCTTGATCAATAGAACTATATCGATGGACACGGACGAGATTCATAAGAGTCTACTATCACAACTTAGAGAATATGCCCCGGTTGTGAATACACAAAGTCGTGAAGAAACGCATACGGAACTAAACGACCTAGGTAAAAAAATAACCAAATTTCGAAAAGAGGCCCGGTTGGGTATTGATAAAGTCCGAGAAGACCACCAGGCAGACCTTACGGAGGCTTATGATGCGTTGCGCTTAGAGGACTCTCTCACCAGAGAAGCGACACTTACTGAATTAGACGGGAAAATAATCGATTTTCGAAAGGAGACCCGAACGAATATTGAGAAAGATCAGGCGGCTAATAAGGTGTTGCGCTCAGAGGACTCTCTCATCAGAGAAACGGAACTAAACGAACTAGGTAAAAAAATAACCAAATTTCGAAAAGAGAGCAGGTCGGATATTGATAAAGTCCGGGCAGACCGCCAGGCGGCCCTTACGTTGCGCTTAGAGGACTCTCTCATTAGAGATGCGGCATTTACCGAACTAGGTAAAAAAATAACCAAATTTCAAAAAGAGGCCACATCGGGTATTGAGAAAGCACGAGAAGACCACCAGGCGGACCTTACGAAGGCTTATGAGGTGTTGCGCTCAGAAGACTCTCTCATCAGAGATGCGGCACTTACTGAACTAGATAAAAAAATAACCAAATTTCGAAAAGAGACCCGGTCGGGTATTGATAAAGTCCGAGAAGACCACCAGTCGAACCTTGAGGAGGCCATTGCGGAGGCTTATGATGCGTTGCGCTTAGAGAACTCTCATAGTAAAGAAGCGACACTTACCGAACTAGACGGTAAAATAGCCGAATTTCTGAAAGAGACCAGGTCGGGGGTTGAGGGGGTCCGAGAAGACCATAAGGATGCCATTGCGGAGGCTTATGGGGCGCTACGCCCAGAGGACTCTCTCAACAGAGAAGCGGCACTTACTGACATATACGAAAAAATAACCGAATTTCGAAAGGAGGCTCGGTTGGGGGTTGAGAAAGCAAGAGAAGACAACCAGGCGGCTCTTGCGAAGGCTTATGAGGTGTTGCGCTCAGAGGACTCTCTCAACAGAGAAGCGGCGGTTGCCGAAGTAGACGGGAAAATAACTGAATTTCAAAAAGATGCCCGGTCGGGTGTTGAAAAAAGCCCTAGAAGGCCACCAGGCGACCATTACGGGGGTTTATGATGCGTTGCGCTTAGAGGACTCTCTCAGCAGAGAAGCGGCACTTACCGAACTAGATGAAAAAATAACCGAAGTTTCCGATAAACTGAAACATGATCGTATAGCCGCGACCAAAGCTCTTGAGGAGGCCTCTTATAAGATTCGTACTGAGGCATATAACGCAAACAGGGCGCTTGCCGGAATAGTGAAAACAATGAAAACACCAAAACGTGTCATAACAGTTTTGGGCTGAGAAGCGGGGCCCATTGGTTGAGGGGCACTATGAATATTCGTTCGGTGCCAAAGCGAGTAATAAATATGGGGGATACACTATGACAGCTGCAGGTGAAGTTATCCAAATGGTGGTCTGCTCGGTTAATGCTAATGGTAAACCTGTGGGCGCGGTCGTGATAAATATTGTAGTAGATGGGGAAGAACGGGGGGTTGGAGTCACTAAAATCTCTGGAGATAGTTCGACGATTGTTTCGTTCGCCGGTAATGATCGAATTAGACTTTTCCAAAGCAATGTTATTAACTTTGTTACGAAAATCGGTGACCCAGAGAGTTCTTCCACTATTGTCTTATTGTTAATTGAACTTATTGTATAAATACTAATATATTGAAATAAATTTAACTATGAACGAATCAATATATTCAACTCTCAATACCACTCCACCAACACTGTATCCAACTCTCAATACCACTCCACCAACACTATATCCAATTAACGAAAGAAGTTCAGATTTTAGGTTGAATAATATCGTCGCTATGCAGGATATTTTAGTTAGAGAATGTGCAAATAGAAAAAGACACGCTAAAAAATATAAGCGCGCGGCAAACATAGCTGAAGCATCTAGTACGGTTCTGGCAAGTGTTTCTGTGTTGTGTGGGGCGGGGACTGCTGCAACGCTATCTACAATTGTAATGGTTCCACTTGCAGGGGTTTTGAGTGGAATTACCGTTTTATCGGGAACACTTTGTATGGTAATTAGGGCGGCGGGTGGAAAACTCGAGAAAAAAAGTAGAAAACACGATAGAATATCCGTTCTCGCTAGGTCTAAGAAAAATAGCATCGACGTTATGGTGTCCAAAGCGTTGACCGATAAGAAAATATCAAATTTAGAGTTTGAATCCGTGGTGGAAGAAATGGGGAGATATGAAGAATTAAAAAATGATATAAGGATCAAGGCGCGCGCCACCATGCCCAAAAGTGAGTGTACTGATTGGGATAAATTTAGGGTAAAACTTGGAAATAAAGTCGGAGGAAATGTTACAGCACCATTATAAAATAATTTTTAAAAAAAAATTCTTAATTTTATAATTTTCCTAATTTTTTCAAAATTATTAATTATATTGGTGCAGTAAACAAATTTACATACCTATACAACAGGTGTTTTTCACTGAGAATTACAAATTCAGTCGAGGATTACACTGTACACACCGTCTGTGTAATTGATACACTCGGCTCTGTTTACCTTGGCTATCAATTTACGCATGGTTCATAACCCGTGTAATTGAAACATTGTCGTAATTGATAATTGTACAACACTAGGTAATGTTTATCATAACAGCCTACGTGGTCATGTGGGTTAAGGAGATACTCTATAGAGACGAGGGTCGTGTGTTCGCGCCGCGGTTGGAGCTAAACATTTTTATTTATTTATTTCTATCCCTACAAATGTGGTCGCTATGGTAAACAACTGCTTGACAACGGCGTTCGGAGTCCGACCGCTTGAGGTTGATGAAAAATAAATTGCCAGTTTAAAAAAAATAAAATAAAAAATGGGCAGACAACTCCGGCCGCTTGAGGTTGATGAAAAATAAATTACCAGTTTACAAAAAATGAGCAGACAACTCCGACCGTTGTCATGATGTTATTTGTCTTAGCATCAACATTGCTGTTCAATAATTATTTTTTCAATTTCTTTATAAGCGATATCGTAGAAATGTACGTTCGTAAACGAATCGTTGGGTTTTAACAATTTTATATAATACACCTTAGTTTCATATCCGATACGCATTATCCGTCTTAATGTTTGTATTTGCCTATTGTATAGTTGACATAATTGCCGGTATAATATTGTAAATGCAACGTTTTTATCGGAGCGTAATAAATTACGCTGGTATTTCATGTATTCGATATCGCCTAGTGTTCTCATTTTATAGAATTTATATATAGGATTATAACCCCCGTAAGCTTCGTAAATTTCTTCAACACAGGCATTAAAAATTTTCAATTCCAATTGTATTGTATTATCCATTTTCTCTAATAGTTTTTTTTTTTTTTATTTTATTTTTTGTTCAATTTCCAATTTCTAATAATAATTTTCCAACTTCTTCGTTAAAAGTGATATCGTAGAAACGCATATCCGTAAACGAATCTTTGATTTTAAACTGTTTTATAAAATTAGTTTGATAATGTTTCGGTAGTGTTTCTCCGATCCTATTTAGTCGCTTCATTACATAAATTTGATACTTATACCGACGACATAATTGCCGGTTTAATATTGTAAATGCAACGTTTTTATCGCAGCGTAATAAATTACGCTGATATTTCATGTATTCGATATCACATAGTATTGTCATTTTACCGTGTTTTAATACTGTAGAAACAACAGCGTAAAATGCTTCATCCAAGTCATTACAAACGTCCAATTCGTTGTGTATTTTATTATCCATTTTGTTATAATATTTTATTATAACCTTTTAAATTTATCTGTTCAATTGGACGTGAAAAAAACATGATGTATTTATGACACCAATTTTAGATTTTTCGTGGTTGGTGGGAGACAATTTCCTCGTTAACCAATTTTTGATTTTTCGGGGGTGGTGGGAGTAGTATATGGGGGTGGAAATGATACCACCGTAGGTGGTATAATTTTGACTCCCTATATACTACTGAACGCAAGAAATGTGATGTAGATTTCAAAACAAATCCGCTCGGTCGACTATTTTGCAATACTTGACTATATTATCGAACGAGCTTAGCTCGTTCAATAATATAGTCAAGTATAGCAAAATTGTTACGCCCCCCCCCCCTAACCCGAAATCCTGGATCCACGCCTGGTCTTATAAATACATGTACACTACCGCCTGCGCTAACCTTCTGAGGCATCATCGGTGTTAGACTGGGAGTAGTTATTAGCTTAACAAGTGTAATAATGCCACATTACCCGCCATAATCTGCATGTACACAATATAAACAAGTCTTATTAATAGGTTACCGAACTTGGATATTCATGTCTTGAGTAACTTCCCCTTGAACTACACGTCCGATCCACCATGGGCGTCCGACTGAGAGTGTGTTGGTATTACACAACCGCCTACGTACGTTAATCTTGCCCAGATTATCAACGTTTCTGACCATCTATTGGCAATACCAACTCACAATCAAGCAATTTGATTGTCAGAGCCTCGGCTGTAGCACAGCTCAGGCTAAGACAATAAAGTTGATTGATTTCAAGCACAATATTCAAGTATTTGGAAACAAAGACATTGACATATATTTGCAAGATTAGCGTAGCGCTGTAGTTAAACATTATAATGGAACATTTCCCGCCATAATCTGAGTGTACGCTATATAAAATAGCAAGTTGATTGTCTTAGCCTGAGCTGTAGCACAGCTCAGGTTCAGACAATCTAGATGCTTTATTTCAAGCACAATATTCAAGTATTTTGAAACAGAGACATTGACAAATATTGGCAAGATTAGCGTAGCGCTGTAGTTAAACATTATAATGGAACATTTCCCGCCATAATCTGCGTGTACGCTATATAAAATAGCAAGTTGATTGTCTTAGCCTGAGCTGTAGCACAGCTCAGGTTCAGACAATCTAGATGCTTTATTTCAAGCACAATATTCAAGTATTTTGAAACAGAGACATTGACAAATATTGGCAAGATTAGCGTAGAGCTGTAGTTAAACATTATAATGGAACATTTCCCGCCATAATCTGCGTGTACGTTATCTCATCAAGGTAAACGTATGCATTCATGCCCGTGTGTAGATAATACACGGGGTCTGTTATTTCCCTCACGTCGAACCCCTCGCTCACTAAGTTCATCTTCTGCTGTTTGAAGGTCGCCGTCAAGTTGGACTCATTTTGTACACGGAGGAATCGCGGCCTGGCGTAAGATGGAAGTGATTTGGCCACGTGCTTCGAAATATCCTGCAGCATTTTCGGTGTCAGGCCCTTGACACCGTGGTCATTGAGGGTCAGGGATGCCATCCCTGCCCGACCGTCGCTCCCTGTGAAAAAAAAACCATCACAATTAAATAGAACGATGGATTTTTTGCACACCCTTAACAAGTAGATACATTCATAATCGATGCACTATCGACTAAGCTAATTTTGCCGATATTTGTCAATTTCCTTTTTTTTTGCTTGAAATCAAGCCAGTTGATTGGCTGATTGCGACTTGGCATTAATAGAAGTTCAGAAACCTTGATAATCTGGGCAATATTAGCGCAGGAGTTTGTGTAGTCAAGTTTCTGCCTCGCCTTTGAAGCCCTACATGTACGACGGTCCGACTTGTCTGTGACTGGAGAAATGGGATTTATGGGTTTTGCGAGCAGTGTACATCCAGTTATGCCAATTGCCAGACATTGTCTCATACACGAAGGTCAAGGTCGCCAGAATAACACAGTTTAGTGGAACGGACCCCTGGGTCCGTTTCATTAACTTCATACGACTAAAATGTTTGTAAGTGCAACATTATGATAAGTCTATAAAGTTCACATTAACCATGTTTTCTTGTAAACAAGTATTGTATTTTAGTACATTTATTGAGCCGTTTTCCGTTTTCTGTAGCCTATTTCACCAACATTGCAAAGTATTCTTATCTAGCAAAGTATACTTTGAGGGAGAAATCATTTATATTTTCCGAAATGCATTATGTCATATAGAACTAACCACTGCATATATTTGATGATTAAAAGTATGCAGACGTATTATACTGAATTTAGTACATTATCACAGCCAAATTGGCTGTGATAATGTAATAAATTCAGTATAATAAAAATTAATAAATTTGTCCTTAAATTGAAAATTTCTCCCTCAAAGTATACTTTGCTAGATAAGTATACTTTGCAATGTTGGTGAAATAGACTGCTGCTGGTGTTATTATCCAAGCTGTTTATTTTTCATAACGTAGCGTTTCCTCTATAAACTCTGCGCATGCGCATTGAAACAACTAGATATTATGTTTGTAAAATATGGATATGCTACCGTGGAATACTGGACTCTTACAAACGTTTCGATTTTTCGACGTAAATGTACACGTTCTTTCTATCATTTTTTCTTTTAAGAGGTCTGTTGTTGCCACTCATTTGAACCATCTAAACGAAACAATTTGGATTCAGGTAGCATAAATCTGTTTTGTAGGGAAATAACAAATTAATCATTTATTTTCTACTAGATAAATAGTTTATGTTTGGCATGAAATGGATTAAAACAATTGGAATTAACTATTTATGTATGCATATATATACGGTCAACATTATAACACGTTTGGATAACTGACATGGGTAACCGGCATTTATTTTATCAAGTATACAATTCAGAGTTATACACACACTTATAAACGCTCCAGTGAACACATTATCGCCTGGCCTGAGCGAGGGCTGTTCAAAATGCTGTTTTGCCACCTATTGGTGATTACCATACCTTAAACACATACCAGTTGGCACGGACGTACGGAAGCCCATTAGGGCCACTTCACTTGTTTTTAATTTCCATTTATTCGAGATTTTTCTTGAATTTTCAAGAATATATCTTGAAAATTCAAGAAAAGAACTTGAACATTCAAGAAAAGATCTCGAAAATTCAAGAAAAGAACTTGAAAATTCAAGAAAATATCTTGAAACATCCTTTATTAGAAACGATCTTGAAATAGTCAAGAAAATATCTTGAAAATTCGAGAAAAGAACTTGAAAATTCAAGAAAAGATCTCGAAAATTCAAGAAAAGAACTTGAAAATTCAATAAAAGATCTTGAATAAATGGAAGTAAAAAAAAAGTGAAGTGGCCCTAATGGGCTTCCGTACGAACGTGATGACTGATCTGTGTATATATGTAAACCTTTTGGAAACAGATAACAATGTGCAGCAGAACAGATGACATTGCGACCAGTGTTGTCCGAGATCAGCCGCAGCAGATGTGCAGACTGGTCGGGGACCGCACTGTTCGTTCAGCTGGTAAAATGCAACTGAGAGAGGGCATATGAAAATGTATATTTCTCTGATGAATAGATTATATTTCATATGGTAAAACATGTTTATAGGTACACAGTAGATAACTAGTTTAAAAATTTCGCATATGATAATTGTGCATGGCAGAATATTATCTGATTCAATAATTGTATGCTTACATGGAATATCTCGAGTGGTTGCGGGCGGTGACTCTTGGGGTCTACTCCCGTACCATCCATTGCCACGGACGGTGCGGTAGTGGATTACGGGAGTCACCGTTCGCACAGCCATATTGTGGTAAGCATTGTCCACCATATATCCATTTTTATAAGATTTTTTTCCTTCATTGTGGACAAATATCTTACATGATAAACACATTCTGCATGTTTAACCCTGTACTCCATACTTCATATAATCAAGTAGAATCGCAACATCTACCTGTAAAATGAGGGTATTTATGATAACCTTAACTTACCTTGTTCCAATCACCTATCTCTGGTCTTACCTCTATCCTCCTTCTTTTGAGCAACACGATGCAATATCAGTAGACATTTTATCAGCTACGTACAGGGTATACATGTATCATTTCACCCTAACTCTCCATGGCAACTAACATATGCACTTTAAACGTCCGAGGACTAGGATCTAAGTTAAAACGGACTCAAATATTCGAGTGGCTCAATGATAACAATTACGCGATATGTTTTTTGCAGGAAACTCATTTCGTAATAAAAATAGAAAAGGAGTGGGAAACTGACTGGGGAGCAGATGGATTCTTTAGTGGAAAGTCAAGCAACTCTGAAGGAGTCTGTATTCTGTTTAATTCTAATTTAACATATAATGTTCTCAAATACACAGAAATAATTCCCGGTAGAATTCAGGCAATTCAAATTGATATAAACAATAAAAAGATTCTGCTTATCAATGTATATGGGCCAAATATCGAAGATAAAACATTTTTTAAAAAAGTAGAAGATTTGATTTCCGAAAATGAAAATTCGCGAATTATTATAGGTGGTGATTTCAATGTTGTCCTAAACTTTGATTTGGATAAAAGAGGTGAGTTATAAAGTACAAACAAACAGAACAGAGAAATGATGTTAAATATTATAGAAAATATTATTTTACTGATATATGGAGGCAAAAACACTGAACAAAAAAAAATATACATGGCATTCTAATTCTAGACCACCTATCTTATGTAGACTAGATTATTTTTTTCTATCGGACAATTTGGTGAATACTGTTCCTAAAAGTGAAATAAAATGTAGTATAAAAACAGATCATTCATTGGTACAAATCATGATAAATATCAATGATCAGCCTAGAGGCACAGGATATATTAAATTGAATAATTCAATTCTTTTCGAAAATGATTATAAAACAATTATTAAAAACAATATAGCGGAAATTGCGAACATTAACCATGAAGCAAACCCTAACACTTTATGTGATTTAATTAAAGGAGCAATCAGAAAGAAATTATCAAATATACTACAAAACGTATTAGAAAAGATAAAACAGACGAAAATAAATTACAGCAGCAAATTGATCTATTAAGTAATGACAATATTCAAATACCTGAAGCAATCAATGAATTAAATAATCTTAAAAGCCGTCTGGAAGAAATTTACAAAAGGCGAGCAGAAAGTATTATTTTTCGATCAAAAGTAAATTGGGTGGAGGCTGGAGAAAAGAATACACATTTTTTTGCGGAGCTTGAAAAAAGAAAATTTGAAAGAAAAATTATTTCACAGCTAACTGTAAATGGAAAGCTTGTTACAAACAAGGAACACATTCTACTAGAAGAAAAACATTATTATGAAAAACTATATAAGAAAAAGGAATGTACTGATTCTGATATTAATTTTTTCCCAAATCATTATAATAATAAGTTAAATGATGAGGAGAAACGTAAATGTGAAGGTATATAATGCCTTAAAAGAAATGAAAAACAATAAGAGCCCTGGGTCGGATGGAATAACTGTAGAATTTTTCAAAATGTTTTGGAACGACATAAAAAGCCATTTGGTAAAATCATTAAACTTTTCGATGGAGCAAGGCCAACTAACAACACTACAACAACAAAGTGTTATCAATTTAATTCCAAAAACAGACAAAGATACAACACACCTCGCCAACTGGAGACCAATAAGTTTGCTAAATATCGCCTACAAAATAGCAACAAAGGCCATTGCAAATAGAATACAAAAGGTATTAAATAATGTAATAGATTCTTCACAAACAGGATTTATTAAAGGTAGATATATTGGAGAAAATATAAGACTCTTATCAGAAGTAATTGAACACGCAAATGATAAAAAAATATACCAGGAATCCTATTATTCGCCGATTTTGAAAAAGCATTTGATAGTATAAGCCATGAGTATTAAGGTATTAACCTTTCCAAACTTCGGACCCAGCTTAATCCAATGAATTGAAATATGTTATATATCATAATATATCTAGTTGTGTAACAAATAATGGCTATCTTTCAGATTTGTTTGGCCTGGGAAGAGGAGTAAGACAAGGATGTCCATTATCTCCTTATTTATTCATAATCGCAACAGAAATAATCTCGCACAGTGTCCGAAAAAATCAATTAATAAAAGGAATAAATATAAATAGTGAAGAAATTAAAAATACTATGTTCGCGGATGATGCTACATTTTGCATGGATGGGTCCAGACAATCTCTCGAAATAGTAATGAGTACAATAGGTCATTTTGGAAACATTTCAGGTTTACGTTTAAACTATTCTAAGTCAATATTGTTTAGAACAGGTTCGACGAAGAACTCTACAACTACGTACTGTGATGATAAACCATTTTCATGGACTGCAGATGTGGCCAAAACTTTAGGGATATATTTTTGTAATGATAAAAATAAAGTGCATAGTTTAAACATAGATCCTAAAATAAAGGAATTTCAGCAATGTTTAGGCAAATGGAAAAAAAGAAAGCTCACCATACTGCATTTACAAAATTAATATTCCCTTTAACAGTTCTAGACAATCCGGAGCAGGAGACTTTAAAGGTACATGCCCACGCAGTAGGCACAACATGTTCTTTATAGGAATTAAATAAGTGTATACTTATGTCACTATTCCACCAGTTCTAAAAATTACGAGTGCCCGCTATACAAATATAATCATTTATTAATTATCAATTTACTGTTAGCGATGCGCGTCGGTAACAGTCTATTTTGATAATGTGCGGGGACGACGACTTTCACATCACGGCTTGCCCGTATACTACGCGCGCCAGTAGGCTTCCCAATATATAAACAAGAATATCAACATGTCGAAAGTCCAGGACGGAAATTGTATGAAACGGCGTCGGCCAAAAAAAAGGCGAAATGTCTGAGGGACAGGCAGTACAGTGGGAGAGAGTGGTTAATATTGGCGACCAGATCACCAAATGGAAAGAGTTACGTGGAGATTTAGATTTGGACTCGAACAGGGATTTTTCTTCTCAACTTCCGATACTTCACTGCGCATGTCAAAGATGTGATATGATTGACCGTGTCACGTGACGCGTGTTGGTAAAAATAGCACGAGGTCGGAAAATACCCTTTCTGGTCGCGGCATATAAAATGCGATTTAACACCAATTAACACGCGCCGTAATTAAAAATAACTCGTTAGTGGGTAGACAAATGGCTCATATAAGGCAGGACAGAAAATGAAAAGTAGTAGTACAGTGTAACCTGCTGTGTGGGCATGTACCTTTAAAGCAAATTATACACATTATGTTTGATTTTCTCTGGGATTCAAAGCCTGATAAAATTAGTAGAAAAATTATTGTTAAAACGTTCGAAGAAGGCGGGCTAAAACTGATATAATTATAATCGTTTATTGATGCACTAAAGGCTACATGGGTCAAAAGACTTGCAGAAACTGAAAATCACGGAAAATGGAAAGTACTATATTTAAACTATTTGAAGCCTTTTGGTGGTGTACATATATTTGAAGAAAATGTAAACCAAACAGACGTAAAACATTTGATAAAAAATAAGTTTTTGACAGATGTTCTTAAATCATGTTGCAAGCTAAACTTCTGCGATAATCCAGAAACAATATCAAAGCAAATTTTATGGAACAATTCGAAAATAAAAGATAATGGAAGAATGTTTTACTACAAGGAATGGGCTAATAAGGGGATTACATATATAGAACAACTATACGATTATAGAACTACATCATTCTTTAATTTTACACAAATAAAATAACTATTTGATGTTAGTAATAACTATTAACTAAAATTCTTCAAACTGATTTCGTGCATTCCTCAAGACTGGAGAACACGAATTAAAAATGAAAGAATAAACACGATTAATACAAAGATAATATTAATAGAACAAATAAAAACCACGACCAAATGTAATAAGAAGCTATATAACATGTTTCTTAATCAACAGAAAACGGTTGTGCATAAAGGCAAGACAAAATGGGATGACGAATTCGCGGATAAAAATATAAATTGGAAGATATTCTACACAAATCATTTCACTATAAGTTCTAAACTTAGGAATTTTCAGTACAAATTTTTGATGAGAATTGTCGCTACAAACGATTATATACTTAAGTGTAAAATTGTCAGCTCCAATTTGTGTGATTTTTACGCCATGGCTCCAGAAACAAATAAGCACCTTTTTTTGGAATGCACTATAAGCCAACATTTTTGGTCACAGCTGAAGACCTTTTTAAACAATAATAATATTGTATGTAATTTTGATTGGCACACTGTTTGCTTCGGGCAATATAAGCAAGACAACAAGTTTTTCAACTTTTGTATCATACTAGGAAAATACTTTATATATACGTGTAAATTACGAAACACGGAACATAAATTTCCAGAGTTTATGTCTTACCTAAAGGCAACACAAAATATTGAAAAAGAAATTGCAATGAATAGAAATAAGCTCATAGTTCATGAACGAAAATGGAATGTTATCCAATTAGACTAACACTCATTTAGAGATACACGAACCTTCTGATTATACATACACATATTACAGTTATGTATAACAGCATATACCTTAATCGTATTGTATCGTGGTGTGTTGCTCAATTATTATTCATTCAACCTATTTCACCATATCTCATTTTCAACTCTATTCTCTCATCTACATAACATTCTTTAATAAATCCAACATAACCATGTATCAACAATACGTTATAATCTATAATTATTTACAATACATGTACTCATAGTTGATTGTAAACAAGGAGTGTAACCTATAAATGCATGTTGTTAAACGGCTTGTAACTCATGTATTGTTTGTATATGAATAATTATGTATGGAAATAAAAACTTAAAATGTACACGGAGTGACGTACGGACGGACGGATGTACGGAACAACCAGAGCAACGCAATGTTTCCCTCCTTGCTATCGCATGGGAACATAACAACATGGTTTTCAGAAACTGCGAAATTGAGTATGCACAGTGATACAACATTCATTAAACTTCTACCTTTCAGTCAAACGTAACGCAAACGTGAGCAAACACGAGAATCAAACCGAAACGCCACGTGTAAACGGGGAACAAAAACGCAGATACTACTGTATAGTACAGTCGAACCTCCCCGAACGGCCACCTCTCTACAACAACACCCTCTCTGTAACAGCCGCTATTTTATATCCCAAATGGATGATTTCCTCTATATTTAACCATTAGACTGCTAAGCACGAAAAGTGTCATCTGCTGTTGCTTGTGCATTTTTTCTCAATAAAAACATGTTTTGACAGTACTTTGGAATCATTTCCATTTGAAATGATTCTAAAATGCTGTCAAAGCATGTATTTGATGAGAATTATCGAAGAAAATAAATAAACAGCAGAAGACAAAATTTAAGTCAGCATTAACCTCTCTACAACAGCCACCTCTCTACAACAGCCAGTTTTGCGTCTTCCCAAGGGTGGCTGTTGTAGAGAGGTTGCACTGTATACATGTACCTGGGACGGTGACGCCATATACGTTGGCGTCATGTATGAAGCTGATACCCGTGAGTATGTTGCCAACCTCCGTCGTTGATACGTTCTCGCCCTTCCATCTACAACAGTGCACATAACACATAGGCTTTTTCTTTTCTTTCACTCACTATTTCAAGGTGCATGATCACGTGGTTATAATAACAACAACAGTGGCTGAAAGTGTTGAAATCTTGCCCACTCCAAGTAGTATTTGATATTTTTCTTAATAAGAAACGGTTTTGATGAAAAATGGCGCAGCAAACGAGTCTTCATGAGCTGCATTTGGTCGTCCAGGGAGTTAGGCACTGACTTATGTCGTTTTTGCGAAGAATCGATTTCCGTGTCTACTGACACGGAAATCTATTCTTCGCAAAAACGACAGAAGTTTGGGCCAAAGTACAGAGACCACCAAATGCAGCTTAACAAGACGCGTTTGATGCGCCATATTTCATCAAAATATGTTACGTAATAAGGACCATATAAAAGAACACATGTACGTACTTTGAATCGGATGGATTCTGGCAGTTTCAGTACTTGTTGTTGTTGTTGTTAGTACCACGTGATCATACACCTTGTATTTTGTATTACACAAGTATGAGACAAGCAATGTGATTTTGACAACTTCAAGATGTATGGAACGCGAAATCTACATAAACTCAAATAATTAATGCTAGCTCTATATTTAATGCTAGCTCTAAATATTCAATGGACGCTGCTAGCAATAATTATTTGAGTTTATGTAGATTTGGCGTTCCATAAAGATGTGCACATTTCCCTTTTCTTCTGTCGACGTATACCTTTGAGACAGGTTCGCAAGATGATCCAAGCCACAAGCATTATAAATATATTAAAGTCATTCATTGAAAACAAATCTACCACTATAAGAATAAATAAAACACATAAAACACTCGGCAACACAAATACATTAATACGCATGGAACGCCAACTCTACATAACACCAACTAATTAATGTTAGCTTTAATGATTTGAGGAGCTCTCTAAATCATTTGAACTAGCTCTAAATAATTAATGCTACATGTAGTTAGAGCTAGCATTAATTATTTGAGTTTATGCAGATTCGGCGTTCTAGGAACGCAAAATCTGCATAAACTGAAGTAATTAATGCTAGCTCTAAATAATTAGTGCCAGCTCTAATTATTTAATGCTAACTCTAATTATTTAATGCTAACTCTAATTATTTAGCTAGGATTAATTATTTGAGTTTAATATGTAGATTTGGCGTTCCTTAAATAAGAAATCTGAGAAAGCTCTATAAATTACGGTATAAATTCCAATTGACACAGCAAAGCAATGCGATAAATATCGAGATGCTCATCGCTATATATATTGTTACTGTTATTTCGTGGGAACGAATTGTTAAATCGAAGGAACGAATTGTTAATTCCTAGGAACGAATTGCTAAATTGTGGGAACGAATTGTTATTTCGTGGGAACGAACTAAAAAAAAATGAATTCCATGTCCCCTTCGAGGCTCTGTACTATATAGCTCGTCATGCTGTACGATCGCGAAATGAATGGTGGGGTAAACACCGCATTTCGCGGCCTCTTTACCCACAGGGGAAAGACTCGTACCTGGGACATAAATATTGACAATTAAAACAATCCCAAACCACCTGGGCGTGTACTGTACGAAACGTTGCCTTGGAAACGTAACGACGTTTCGTTAGAAACGTAACATACACTGCGACACTTAGAAATGGACAGTACGGCACCAGGCTGGTGATGATCCAGTGGAACCTCTCTAAACCAGACACCAACTGTGCAATTCAGGGTCCCGTTTCACTAAACTTCGTACGACTAACATGTTCGTAAGTGCAAATAGGATGGTCTCGAAATTTCAATTGATGGATTTACATTTATTAAGCATAGGCTGTCTATGCTCAATAAATGTAAATCCAATAAGTGCTTTCTTGTTTACATTTTTAATGTGAAATTTACAGACTAATGTCATCTTGCACTTACGAACATTTTAGTCATACGAGGTTTAGTGAAACGGCCCCCGAACTGCAATGGGTTGATCCTGCACATTATATATTACTATTTTGGTTTAGAGAAGTTTCACTGTATTTCTTTAATGGAAATTTCTTATGTCACAGGTCCGAGTCTTCCACAAGTGTCTTCACCTGAACGTGTCTCCAACCCTGTCGCTGAAGTACACATAGTATTCCGTATCAAACTTGAGCAGGTCGCCGCTGTTGAAGTAGACGTCGCCGGCGACGAAGACGTGATGTATCAATTGACTCTCATTGTCCGCTTTGTTGCTCCTATAGCCGGCGAAATACGTCTTACCCTCGATCAGCGGCACCAATAACAGCCCCACCTCGTCTATTTATAAACAGACCAGGGTCCCGTTTGGCTAATCTTCGTACGACAAACAATGTTCGTACCAAGATTTCTATAAATTCACGACACACATTAGTAAGGTTAATTAATGCTCTCAGTTTCCACCTACCTGTAGGGATCATTAAACGCGAACAAATCCACCACGGATTCCTCAAAATCGGCTGCTAATGCGAACTTTTTTGTACGTTTTAGTTTTGCACTTAATAACTTCTCAGTCGTACGAAGTTTTGTGAAACGGGCCCCTGGGTCCTGTTTCACTAAACTTTGTAGGACTAAGAGATTCGTACATGTCAGTGAAAATTTAATATAATAATAATCTTCCGGTGAAAATACGACTACTTCCGCTATCTATATTCTTAACGCGCACCTGCAGTGCCGGACTGCAAATAGGCTGCAAATACACATTCATTACCGTATACAGTCTAAAAAAACTGCTAATTTCCATGGAGCGGAATATAATATATAGAATATTCATATTTTTGCAACAAATATGACATATGTTCATCTCATGGTGTGAAATGTCCATATTTCACTCGTGCCTAACGGCACTCGTGAAATATGGACATTCCACACCACTCGATGAACATATATGTCATATTCGTTGCAAAAATATGAATATCCTCTATTTACACGGACAGTCGATGTTGGAAAATCTTTAGTGGATGTGTTCACATGTAATTCTGCGAGCATGTAGGTGCACAGTGGTAACATTAGTTAACCACGTTAATAAGAGAAACACATTTAAATCTTCGTACGAACATATTTATCGTACGAAGTTTAGTGAAAATCGCCTCATGTTTATAAATAGGCTACCGAACTTGGAAATCACAAGTAACTGCCCTTAGAACTACCACAGGCGAGTGAACTCCCCACCCACATAAGATAAATTCATCTGGTCCGACTATACTACGTAAGTTAAAGACTATAGTCTGTTTCACGAAAGCTGCCCAAATTTTACGGCCATGTAAACAATTCAAAAACAATATTTGTTTTGATAATATTAAATTAAAGGCGATTTTAGGAATGAGCCTTCTTTTTATTTCGTGAAATTTGGTCAAAATTGGTTTTATTACGAAAAATTGATTTCTCTATGGGAATTTAACATGGGGGAAAAAGAGGTAGAGGAGTTGTGGGAGGAGTCAAAAAACGAAATGAAATGGAAATTGACTCAGAAACCTGGCTAGATAGCTTGGAAATGATCCAACTAAGAAAATAGAAGTTAAATTTAAAAAATCGGTCCAGTATTTCTGAAATTCTAAAAAATGTCCCCATGTTGAATCCCCATAGACATCTTCACTCTGTGAAGATGTCTATGGGGATTTAACATGGGGAAATTGTTTTTTCGCAATAAAATAAATGTTTGACCAAATTTCACAAAATAAAAAGAAGGCGCTTTCTTAAATTTTCCTTTAATTTAATACTATCGAAAACGATATTGTTTTTTAATTGTTTATATGGCCGCAAAATTTGGGCAGCTTTCGCGAAACAGACTATATACATTTATAATAATATCCTATAGGGGCTTCGGGCGTGGGGGGGGGGGGGACGTGGGGTCTCAATGTGGACAAGGGACTTCAATTGCCTGTGGAACTACCTAGTTTGTGGAGTTTGTAGGTATGGCGTCACGTTGCTAACACAACTTCAACGACATACATACATCGGTTCTATGTTTGATGTCACGTATCTTACACGTACCGTTAGCAACATACCACATACTACCCAACTAGTTAGAAGTTTGTTTAAAAGAAGGTACCTACATGTAGTCTTCATTTACCACGTTCGGTAAGTTAGCGAGGTTGGTAAATAATGTTATACATACACAACTGCCGGCGTTAATTTTACGCTGATTTTCAACGTTTCTGAAATAGCTTTTAAATCAGTAATTCCAACTCACAATCAAGCAATTTGATTTTCTGAGACTGAGCTAGAGCACAGCTCATGCTCATTCAAGTATTTTGAAATAAAGAAATTGAGCTTAGAGATTAGCGTAGGCTGTAGTGTACTTACCAAAGCCGACCGGCACACAGAAGCCGTACTCATTCCTTAACGGACCTTGGGCCTCGACATCGAACTTCACAAACGACATCGGGCTGGTCCTCCTCTGTAACAAGGACATCGTTATTACGAGGCTAATCCCCTCGCTGACAGCCTTGATAATAATAATAATAATGATAATAATAAAAACAACAACAAACTTTAACGCATTGGCTTTACAAACAAGGTGAAAAGGGTCCTCAGTGCCCTTGACCTTCGGTCGGACGTGGGTCGCATGCGAAGGAAAGCACCATTGTGGCCAAATATCATCAAAATCGATGAAGCGGTTGATAAGTTATTGAAAAATGAAAGGTGTTACATACGTACATATGCACGTACATGTACGTACATTGCCTAACGCCATATCCCCTCTTGTCCATCGGCGAGGGGATAATACAATGTAGCTGTGACTGAAGAAATGGGTCTAATAGGGTTTTGCGACCAGTGTAGATCCAGATCAGCCTGTGCCATTCCATCGATGAAAAAATATCAACGTCCTTCGCAATAAATGCCAGAAAATGTTCATTAAATATAAATTTTATTTATTTTACAACGGTTACAAACAAATGTGCACAGATTAAGGTGTAAGGGCAGTCATTAATGTGGGACGAAACCGGTGTACCAGGAGGAAATCCACTTGTCCGATCTGGCGACCACCGTATCATGTCACATACTGCCCCTGCCGAGTATCGAACCCGGGGCCACATTGGTGAGAAGCGTGCTCGTTACTGATTGCGCTAACCGGACAACTCATTGGCGATTAGGCATACAATACGACGATTACCAGGTAATGGGATGATCGGCCGCACGACCCGAACTTGTTGTTCAAGTTTAACATGGCGGCCGGCCCCTCGGTGGCCGCGTAGAACTCTGCGATCTGGGGGATACGGAACCGAGCCTGAAATTCCGCCCAGATGTCCTGGCGCAACCCGTTGCCAAAGGCAACGCGGATTTTGTGTACGCCGTCCAACGGGTCCTGAACAGAAACAGGAGATAAGGTTAATAATTGAGAGACGCTATGCGAATTTGTACCTTCGGACATCTGCGTAATTTCATGAAATACGTTTACAAAATTTACAATATTTTCTGTGAATCGCGTCAAAATCTGTATGATTGCCAGCATTACATATAATGGACATGGAGTTTCTCTCAAAACAGTAAACTGTTAGGGTCCGGTTTGAGAGGTTCTGCTGTAAATCAGGCATAATAGCACTCCATCGCAACTTATGTGATTTGCAATCATGAACACACATTAGCACCAGTAGCCGATTTCACGAACATTGTCAAGTATACTTAATCAGCAAAGTATACTTTGAGGGATACATTTTTAATTTAAGGATAATTTCATTAATTTTTAGTATACTGAATTTATTACATTATCACAGCCATTTTGTAATACATTCAGCATAATAATTCTGCATATTTTTAATAATCAAATCAATGCAGTCGTTAGTTCTATACGAAATAATGTATTTCGGGAAAATTATATGATTACTCCCTCAAAGTATACTTTGCTAGATAAGTATACTTTGCACTTTTGATGAAATCGGCTACTGAAATGAATGACATTTATACAGGGACGTTTTCTGTGTACACGGTGTTTTACAATCATGAACATGCATTACCATGATGGAATCAGAGACAATTGACAGTGAAATGCATGTTCGATGTTTTCTGCGTGTCCAGTATTGAGGTTCCACTGTACAGGGTAATATATGTACCTTAGGTCGCGATACTAGGTATCTGCAACTCTCGCCGATGTACTGAATAATTGTGACGTCATACTTCCTACATTCTTCCCAGAAGTGGCTTGCCGAAAACTTTCTTCTCATAACCATTGTAGCACCTGGGGGAAGGGTGGAAATAAAATAAATAGAGAATAGTAGGTTAGTGCCGTGAATGGGGAAAAATATCTGGCAAGGCTCAGGAAACGGGATGGGCGAGGCTCTGCCGAGCACATCCCGTTTCCGTGCCGCGCCAGATATTTTTTCCCATTCACGGCACTAACCTACTATTCTATTTATCCCGTCAACACCTACAAATGGCTGTGAAATGCAAAAATAGTATTGACTGGATATCAAAAATGTTTCACGGCACCTTGTTTCACGGCACATACGCACTGTGTTGACGGGATAAAAATGAAAAGTCATGCAGGGCATGATGTTATTAGCCGATCAAATCAGGGTTCAATATATGTCCACATTTTAGTAGTTACGGAATCTCAGGGAAAAGTGAGAGAAGTGTTGATTTCCTCCCCAACCAAATTCTCCCCGTTATATTTAGTAAATTACTATGGATTTGCCATTTACTTGGCGGCCATTTTGAGTTTTCTGACAATGGAGTATATTAACTGCAATATTATTCCAGTTGAAAGAATTAACCTTTGAATATAGGTGAAGGCGCTTAGCATTACACACATATGTAGCAAGTCAACCGAAATCTCATAAATACCCGATTTTTGGCGGCCATCTAGAAAATATGATAATAATATACTGAATATTATTGTAGTTTACGTAAATTATTTAATATATCCATCTGAACTGTTTTTGAACAACTTACACCAATTTCCAAGTTAAGGACCATGACCTACCTATTGGCTCATATATTGTCAATTTTCAAAGAGTTCAAAGACCTTGAAATGACCTTGAAATTGGTTTAAAAAAAATAGCTCCAAGGTGCCGGAATCCTATATATATACATATTTCCCAGATTGTAGAAAGATGCCAGAATTTAAGAAAAACAAGCGTGTAAAAATGTGATTAATTTGGTGTGCAAGTACTGTATGTGAACTTCAATGTATATATTGCCAATGCAGATATACTGTCTGTATAATCAAGACGCACCATGTGATTTTGTACCTACAAACAGGTGCGCAATTTCATGAAATATGCTAAAAGTTGATGAAATTCTCAAAGCAAATGCGGAATGGAATTCTGCATTTGCTCTGAACATTTCGAAAACCTTCGGTGTCATTCCAGGAAAATATCGTAAATTTTGTAATTTTTTTATGAAATTACGTACATTTTTGTAGGTACAAAATCACATGGCGCATCTTAGTTATCATTATTACACTGCTGCTGCACTGCGCGCCGGTGGAAAATGTAAGACAATCCACTTGAAAAATACAATATGCGCCTTTATAAAATGTTTCTAGATGAGTGTTAAAAAATCAATAAAATTACTTCTCGTCTGGAAACCTTTTTTTACATTAATGGCCCTATTATTGTATCTTTCAAGTGGATTGTCTTGACATATTTCCATCGGCACGGAGTGCAGTAACAGTGAAGTACATGTAAGTGGACTGTTTCTCTAACGGTGCATCACAAATATAGAAAAGTATATGGCTTGAGAAAAAGGCCTTATGGGGTTTGATCAATTTGGATATTAATCTGCTAGCACACTCCTGTATGTGAATGTGCAGGCTGATCTGTGCCTACACTGGTCATATTACCATTGAATGGAAGTAATATCATGCTTACTACGAGTGTTTATACTTTATTATTACATGCTTTATGTGATAATCATGATAATGGAATAAATGATAAAGTATACATGTTTAGCTTCTATTAAAAATGTTTTTTGAATTGGGATATGTATATGATTTTAATTTCAAAAGGTGCCAGCAAATCTGATGAAGAAATTCTACACCCCTGGCCCAGGAATACCAATTCAGCGATTTCGGTCGGCTGCCAGCATGGTACAGATAAACAGTTCGGCTGTCGGTCGGTATAGTCGACTATACCGACCGACAGACAACCTGTTTACCGGTACCATGCTGGCAGCCGACCGATATCGCAGAATCGCTATTTCCTTGAAATCAATAGAAAAGTAACTGTTTGATGGCGAAATAAGTGAATCAGAAAAAAAAGATTTCAGTATTTACAAAAGGAGACGAAGAAGTGCAAGGACCAGTGTAGATCAATTTGGTTCAGTTAAAATCAATAATTGAGTCACACAAATTTACTAATCCACACGAAACGGTAACAATTTTGTCAGTGACCGTCTTACCAAACTTATCCTTGTTCATGAGACAATTAATGGGAAGACAACCGTTCAATATAGTATATTTCGGTCGAACTGAACCAATAACCCGTTCCACATGTATTCTTGAGTGGGCAAGTTTGCGCGTTGATTCCACGTCCACAGGGGATAGCTGATCACGACCTTTCGTAAATGCTGGAATGTTCTCTTCTGCAGCTACCGAGCCAACACGGTCCTTGACATCAAATCCTCTGTCAGCCAACACTAAATCCCCAGGTAATAACTTGGACAGGAAGTCACTGTTTTCTGTCACAGACTTGTCACTCACACGACCACCCCATGCTTTCGATATGAAGGAAACACTGCCCTGAGGAGTAATTCTAATTAGAAATTTCACAGTGTGGTGGTGTTTGTATGAAGACCAGGTTTCTGCTCTGGCTTTCAAACCACTTGGTTTCTCAATAAATACCTCAAACCAATCAATTATCACTGCACACCTGTGGCCGAAGTACTTCCTAAATTCCATTGGCGTGGTTTTTCTCAATGTCTCGCGCTCTGGCCATCTTATGAGTTTCTTTAGCCGCTTGTACATAGTCAATTGTCCGTGTAAAAAGTCTACATATTGTATTGAGTAGTGTCAAATTCATACGCAAGAAAGAGATTTGACAAATTTAGTCGCAATTTCACTAATGTCAATATCATTACCTTGAATTTGGGCATGACCAGACTGGATGGCAGGTGAGGCTCCAGAAAATTAAACAATATAGACAGAACTGTGAATGATGGTAATCCTGTTAAATATTTCACCTTCTCGTCACTACCCTTAAAATAGCTTTCAGTGAATTTAGTTTCCAAATGGGCCACTTTTTCCTTCAGCTCCCCATTCTCTGTACGCAGTTCCTGCAGCTCCAGCGACAAAGCCTCCATGAGTGGACCATCAACATCAGTCTGTGACTGAACGCCGTCTTCATTAACGCTGTCACCCATATCCATACCCGTCTCAGTGTTATCAGGTCCAACAATAGTTGTGTATTCAGCTGGCTTCCTTCTCTTCTTTTCCTGCTGCCGATCATATCTTGATGTAGATGATGCTCGCTTTTGTCCGCCTAGATTAACTGATGATGCCCAGTTTGGGTTAAGATGGTCATAGAACTCTGCCTTCTTTCCTGAAACATATACATGATATATATATTAAAAACAAATAAATACATGTGTACTTGTCGGATATTGTAACTTAGCACATTTAGTTACAATATAATAACTTTGTATTATTTCTTCTCGGAAGTATATGTTGCATACAACATCTGAACATTCTTGCTCAGACGGTTCAGATGAGTGGTCACAACATTTACATGCACTTTTGAGGAGAAATAAAAAAGAAAAGGTGTACCCTTATGAAATATCACTGAAATATTGACAATTTATGACAAATTGTATACATATGACATGCGCCATGTGATTTTGCATGTACAAACATGTGCGCACTTTGATGAAAAATATTTACAAAATTTACAATATCTTTCATAAATAACATTGAATGGTGACAACATGGTGACATTCTGCATTTGCTCTGAGAATTTCATCAACGTTTGGCATGATTTACAGAAAATATCGCAAAATCTGCAAACATTTTTCATGAAATTCCACACAAACTTCAATTTTTTATTGTCTGAGGTCCATCAAAATACACCATCTCGCACGTCTTAAGCATGTTAAGTACAGTGACAGCACGGGTGTCAAACATTATAATTCAGTGGGTGGCCGCAGGGCTCCATATAAGGAATTAGTAATTGAGTATTGTTACTCCATCAGTTCTGAAGCAATTTGGTATTTCAAAATTTTAATTGGGTAAAATTAAATCACACTACTGTTTACACATCAACAGACAGCAATTATTGAATAGTTTGTTTCGAAATGAAAAGATATCTTGGCATTTCATTGGAATTGTCTACTTGGATGTGTTTTCATGAAAAAATAAGAAAAATATGCTATATTGTGGTCTGTTTATTGTTTTCTGCAGCATGATAAAGGTACCACAATTGTTCTCATTGCTTTTTGATACTCACTTCTTCTTATTTCAATTGGGTTTTTGGCAATTTTAATTGGGTATTTAAGCAAATACGCAGCTTATCTGGAGCTCTGGGTGGGGTTCACACACAATATAATGATTACACCAGCTTACATTGTCTGACCAGCTGACAAGTAGAACTATCGGATTATTTATAATATCAAGGACTTACCATTGACAAAATGCGCCGAATACACCCGAACATTTTGGATATTCTTGTGCCCAAATTCTTGTCCAATTCTAAGCAGCCATTCACGTCTCCGATCCGAACTCAGTTTCTCGCATTCCACACCTTGATTTGTGATTACTGCAGGCTTGATTTGTAATTACACATTCCACACCTTGATTTGTGATTACTGCAGGCTTGATTTGTGATTACACATTCCACACCTTGATTTGTGATTACTGCAGGCTTGATTTGTGATTACACATTCCACACCTTGATTTGTGATTACTACAATTCCAGTGTCCTTTCGCGATCTTTACGATGACTACATCCGTATATATAGAACACTTCACAACCATTATGCGTTACAGCTCTTCACCTCTACACCGACGTATGTGAAGTTGCCATTACTTGCCGGAGGAGGTGGGTTTCCCCGGGTACTCCGGTTTCCCCACCATTCATCTCACGTAGTAATGCAGAATATATCGGAATTGGCCGCCCGCATTACTCTTATTAAACATTATTGACTGTAATATGCATCGTCTGAAATCAAATTTAACATGTTGGACCATGACCGGCGGTATGGTATGGGCCACTCACTAATATATGGGCAATTGCTATACCGCCGTGTATTATCTTCTCTTTTTCTTTCGTCTTCAGAATATGTGAAACACATTGTCATATAACCAAATAGTAACAGATAAACGCCGCACCTGAACTCGAATAATAGCAAATCGTATATGACTATAAGCCGCGAAACGACAGTAGCTGGGCCCGAAAACATATTACAATACTTTGCATAACCAAATATCGATCATTCCCTGTTATGCCCTGACCAATCGTCAAATATCATCATTATATAGGATAACACTGTTACGGCTGAATCTCCATATATCACATGCACTCACACTCAGCCTTTTTCACGGTCTTACATACCGGCTTCGTGCGATAGGAGAATGAACTAGCTAGGTTAAGTTAACCGCCTCATTGCCTCCTTCATTTAATGCACATATTTCGACTGTATGGCAGATATTAGTAAATTCGGAAACAAACTGGCCAACGGTCATTGGCCTGCCACTTTTGGGTTCAAATGCCCGGGTTTGGAAGGTCCTCGAGCCAATTCCTACCCTTAAATATAAGATAAAAAAATAATAAAAAAAAAACCATTATGCGTCTAACGAACTGAATTTAGGTCAAACTTCGACGTGTTTTGTTTTGTGTATCGAGATATTGGAAATATTGCGCAATAACAGGCGGCCTCCAACATGGCGGAGCTTCCGGTTTGTGACGTCAAAACGTTTATTTATAGACAAATTGCAAACCGCCGAACTCTTGACGTTAAAAGGTTTATTTATAGCCAAATTGTGTTATTTCGCTATATTTAAAGTTTTAAACAGTGATAATGGGAAAATATCCGGTTGATGTAATTTGGAAGTGATACAACAAATTTCGCGTTTATAGATTACCGAATATAGGAGAAAAGGGTGGTTACAAACTTTTTCACAAACCAATGGATAACCAATATATAGCCGATCTATAAATAGATCGGCTAATAATAACAAAATGTAAGTTGGCAATACACTATCGCCTGAGCTAATTTTGCCAATGCATCTATTTGTTAATTTCTTTATTTCAAAATATTTGGATATTGTGCTTGAAATCAAGCAGCTTGATTGGCTGAGCCCGAGCTGTAGCACAGCTACAGCTCGGGCAATAAAATTGCTTGATTGCTAGTTTGCTTTGCCAATAGATGTTGACACCTGTAGCCTATTTCACCAACATTGCAAAGTATATTATCTAGCAAAGTATACTTTGAGGGAGAAATTTTCAATTTAAAAATAAATTTATTAATTTTTATTATACTGAATTTATTACATTATCACAGCCAAAATGGCTGTGATAATGTAATAAATTCAGTATAATAAAAATTAATAAATTTATTTTTAAATTGAATTTTTTTTTCTAGCAGTGATAATGTAATAAATTCAATATAATAAATCTGCATACTTTTAATCATCAAACATATGCAGTGGTTAGTTCTATATGAAACAATGCATTTTGGGAAAAATAAATGATTACTCCCTCAAAGTATACTTTGCTAGATAAGTATACTTTGCAATGTTGATGAAATCGACTACAGGGCCAGATTAACGCAAGCGGTGACGTAGTTCATGTACATGCACAAGTAGAGATATACGTTTCGCCATAATCAAATGTAATACTACTGGCGCCACATCTGAACAGAGGTTTACATCTACTTTGCACATCATCGACGACAGCTTATATTGACATCCATTAAAAGGTAATCCATGACTGCTTTATAATCTGTATGTTGGTCCCTGGTGGACTGGGCGTGTGGTATGTGATTTTGGCCACATGACATTCCCACTTTTCTGAGATATTACTTTCATGTCATGTTTATTTACCATATTTGAAATGTTACTTGTCGAACATCTCTGCCAATGTTTTTTGTTTGTAGTGTAACCAACATATTTTTACGACTGCACTGTATGTTCCAAATTAACGATTGCTACTGAGTTTATTCAAAATATTAACACATATTTGCATACTTATTATTCAATACAGTCGAATCTCCGCGAACAGTCACCTCTCTATAAAACACCTTCTCTGTAACAGCCGATAGTTTGCTTCCCAAATGGACAATTGTCTCTAAATTTAACCTCCCTACAACAGCCACCTCTCTACAACAAACAGTGTTATGTCTTCGCATGGGTGGCTGTTATAGAGTTTTCACTGTAATAAGCTATACGTTGTATCAATTGAGTTCACCATTTATTTAGCTTACTATAAACAATATTTATTGCAATTTACTTATAATACAATAAATACATACACATGCTTATAGAACGACAGTGTACATTTGAAAACAAGATTCTTAATTACAGGTTATCTGCATTAGTTAACGGAAAGTGAATGTAAAAAGACAGTAAAGATTGTGACAACAAGTATTTCCCTTCTTTACGCCATTTATTTGTTCAATGAAAAATACAGACAATATCTTAGAATTGTATTTAGTCATGTCAATGGCGTTTGTTATTTTACAGCTGACTACACAGTCGGCGAACAACATACCTAGGCCTACTGTGTTTCCAAAGCCGAGCAACAGAGCGGCGGAGTGATACATCGGCAACGTCTGGTAAATAATGTCGTCTGCTGTCGCACCAAACGCCTTGAAGGACACGGCGGCTCCCAGACAGCGGGCGATAGGCACGATAGCTGGCTTCGGTAGGCCTATAGCATTCTAAATTCTAATTAATTTGGCCTTGGGCTACTGGGCAGCGTGTGTAAGATATACAATGAAAATATGGATGATGATCAATGCGTAAATGAAGTTTCAAGTTGATATCGCAAGAGGTCACAGAGATATATCAATTTGAAACAACTTTAACGTAACTTTAACAAACACAATCCTAAGTCATTTGCCCTTGAGCCTGGGCTCCTGGGCAGCATGGATAGGGTATACAATGCAAATATGGATAGTGATCAACGCGTATTTGTAGTTTCAAGTTGATATCGCAAGCGGTCACAGAGATATATCAATTTGAAAAAACTTTAACGTAACTTTAACAACACAATTCTAAGTCATTTGACCTTGACCCTGGACTCCTGGGCAGCATGGGTAGGGTATACAAAGACAAAATATGGATGGTGATCAATGTGTATTTGAAGTTTCAAGTTGATATCGCAAGCGTTCACAGAGATAAAGCAATTTGAAAAACTTTAACGTAAAACTTTAACAAAATGTTTAGTCAAAATGCTCAATTGAAACTAGTTACAGATCAGATCACTCAATGGTATTGCTGACACTAAAGTTTTCTAACTTTTTAAAAGGAAAATCTCTTTGGAAACATAATAATTCATTACTAATGGAATTAGATTACATTAAAGCAGTTAACGACAAGATATTGTACATTAAAAAGCAATATGCATTACCAGTGTATGAATATGATAGCATTGACACAGTACCAAATGAGGAAGTACAATTTAATATAAATGATCAACAGTTTCTTGAGACATTACTGATGGAAATGCGTGGCAAGCCAATATCATATTCCACTTATAGAAAACAATAGAGAGACAAACGAGAACAAGAACTTTTAAGACTAATAAATAAAATCGAACAAACCTTTCAACTGAAAAAAGCACACAACTAGACTTGTTAAAAAATGAATTACAGCAATACAAAAACAAAAAACAAATGGGTATATTATAAGATCAAGAGCACAATGGATTGAAGATGGAGAAAAACCCACAACTTTCCTTTGTAACTTAGAATCACATAACTTTACCAGCAAATGTATTCAACAACTAGTAAGAGAGAACGGGGATAATGTTACGGATCAGTTTGCAATTCTAGAAGAAACTAAGCTATTTTACGAAACACTATATTCAGAAAAAGATACAGAGGAGAACTTTGATCTAAATGCTGAACTAAACATTTCAAATATCCCAAAACTAACCACAGAAGAAGCACATAAGTTAGATGGTATGCTGACCTACATTGAATTGGCACAGCAACTAAAAAGTATAAAAAATAATAAGAGTCCAGGATCAGACAGATTTAGTGCAGATTTTTTCAAAGTCTTCTGGAAAGACGTGGGCCATTTTGTCGTAAGAGCTATAAACTACGGTTACTGTCATGATAAACTATCCACAACACAAACTGAAGGAATAATTGCATGCCTACCCAAAGGAGATAAAAGCAGATTTCATATGAAAAACTATCGACCTATTTGATTATTAAATACGGTGTATAAAATAACTTCAGGGGCAATCGCAAATAGAATAAAAGTGTTGCTAAATAAATTAATTCATAACGATCAGACAGGTTTTGTAGCAGGCCGTTATACGGGAGAAAATACACGACTGATTTATGATATACTACAGTATACAGAAGATAATGATATACCAGGGTTACTATTGCTTATTGATTTTGAAAAAGGATTTGACTCGGTTTCGTGGAATTTCACCAGGAACACACTTCTTTCCAATTTGGGAACTCATTAAGAAAATGGGTAGATGTCTTATACAGAAACTCTAAACTAGCGGTACTTCAGTGTGGCCACCTCTCTTCTTTTTTTAATGTCGGTCGTGGGTGTAGACAAAGAGATCATCTATCACCTTACATATTCATTCTATGTGCATACATATTAGCAATCAGAATACGAAATAATAGTCACATTAAGGGAATTATGGTAAATAATACAGAAATCAATACTTTCAAGCTTCGCAGACGACACTTCACTCGCACTAGATGGCAGTGAATCCAAATTGAAAATACTACATTAAAGGAATTAAAAAAAATTGAAAACATATCTGGATTGAAAGTAAACTTTGAGAAGACACATGTTATATGGATCGGTAAAAAGAAATTCAGCTCTGACACAATTAAAACAACATTTAAAATAGCCTGAGGACAAACTGACTTCAAACTTGTGGGCATACATTTCCATGTTGATTTAAATAAAATGATGGACATTAAATTTAACCCGAAAATAATCAAACTTCAAAAATCAATTAACCACTGGAAACGTAGAATACTTACACCATTATGTAGACTTTCAGTAATTAAAACCTTATTAGTACCAACATTAAACCACATGTTCATATCATTACCGAACACAAACGACAAAATCCTAAAGAAAATAAATAGTATGTTATATGAGTTATTATGGATAGGCCCTGCAAGAATTAAAAGTTCAGTAGTTACAAAAAGCTATATAGAAGGAGGACTATGAATGATAAATCTTTCCGCATTTGTTAAATCATTAAAACTAAGTTGGATTAGAAGGATAATAGTGAACAATGGCAAATGGATAGATATACTAAAACAATATGTTGATGTTGGGAGATTATTTTCCATGGGAACAAAATATATTGAAGAAAAGTATGTAAACAATGATCCATTTTGGAAAGATGTTTTTAGAGCATATACAGAATTAAACTCCAAAACAGATTTAAAGGTACATGCCCACGCAGCAGTTTACACTGTACTACTACTTTTCATGTTCTGTCATGCAATATATGAACCATTTGTCTACCCACTATATAACGAGTTATTTTTAATTACGGCGCGTGTTAATTGGTGTTAAATCGCATTTTATATGCCGCAACCAGAAAGGGTATTTTCCGACCTCGTGCTATTTTTACCAATACGCATCACGTGACACGGTCAATCATATCACATATTTGACATGCGCAGTGAAGTATCGGAAGTTGAGAAGAAATATCTCTGTTCGAGTCCAAATCTAAATCTCCACGTAACTTTTTTCCATTTGGTGATCTGGTCACCAATATTAACCACTCTCTCTCTGTACTGCCTGTCCCTCAGACATTTCGCTTTTTTTTTGGCCGACGCCGTTTCATACAATTTCTGTCCTGGACATTTCGACATGTTGATATTCTTGTTTACATATTGGGAAGCCTACTGGCGCGCGTAGTACACTGCGCATGCGCACCGCAAGCCGTGATGTGAAAGTCGTCGTCCCCGCACATTATCAAAATAGACTGTTACCGCCGCGCGTCGCTAACAGTAAATTGATGATTAATAAATGATTATATTTGTATAGCGGGCACTCGTAATTTTTAGAACTGGTGGAATAGTCACATAATTATACACTTATTTAATTCCTATAAAGAACATTTTGTGCCAACTGCGTGGGCATGTACCTTTAACAAACCAAGATATTTTATTAGCCAACAGTATTTTTTACAACACAAACATCAAAATGGGTGGCAAAAAATTATATGAAAAAGTAATTAGATTCATAAATGACATGTTAGATGGAGACAATAAGATTTTTACATTGGAACAATTTAAACAGAATACAGGCATACACATTAATTATCTTCATTACCACGGTCTGTCATCTTCATTGAAATCACTATTCCAAAAACATCAAATATTAATAACACAAAAGTTAGAACAACCTATCATACCAGCACCTTTGAGAACAATTATAAGATCATGCAAGGGGTCTAAGGACATGTATAGTATACTAAACAAAAACACAGAAACACCTACCGGCAAACAAAAATGGAATGCTATATACGAATTTAGTGCAAACAATTGGAAATCTATATACCAAGAACCATTTAGAACTACCAAAAGTACAAGGTTAAGATGGTTACAAGTTAGAATAAATCATAATATATTGGTGAAAAATACCTTCTTATACAGGATAGGAGCTGTTAATAACAATGTATGTAATCTATGTAGCTCGGATACAGAAACCATTAGACATATTTTTTGGCAGTGTCCCTAAACAGAAAAATTGCTAACTAATTTGACAGAATTGCTAAGAAATATTAACATAACAATAGAACTAACAGAAAAATCTTTCCTATTTGGGCTTTTCGAAAATACGACGTCTGAAATAGTCAAAATTATTTTTATGGAAACAAAAGCATATATATACCGATCAAGAACAATAAAACAGAATTTATATTTCACTGCACTAAAATCAAGACTGAAAGAAACATACATAATTCATCGTCAAATTGTGCACGACACCAATACATTATATAAATTTGACGCAATATGGGACAATAATTACAAAACTATATTCATGAATGCACAACACCCTTGAATGAATAGCTAATAAACAATGTAATATTAAAATAGAATTGCATGTCAACTTAACAATACCTTACTATAATCGACCAGCCACCAACCTTACATGTCTTTTACTTGATTGATAATTGCATCACACTTTTTTTTTCTTGTTGTATGTATGTTTGGACATGTTTTCATTATGTTAATTACATGTGTATTGTATGTCTTGTAAAACAATAATAAGAACAATAGTCATGATCTTGGTCGCCTTCTTTGACCCTTGCTGTATTAAGTATTGTCGTCTGGTGTTATTTTTTTTATTTTTTCGTTAATCGTTAACAAAGACACGTTTTGACAGCACACGAGAATCGTCTCCATTGGAGGCTATTCTCATATGTTGTCACAACAAGTTTTTTTCAGTAATAAAAATGATGAAAGTAAAAATAGACAGACGACAATTTTTGTTTAGCGCACAGTAAGGGTTAACTTAAATTGTAAGATGCACATGTATTCTATTATTGTACGGTTTGTGGGGGATGGCTCCCCGACCTACCACAGACCTATTACGGAGAGAATAAAAATATGTCTAAACGGATAAAAAATGTTTAGTCATTTGACCTTGACATTGGGCTCCGGGGCAGCATGGGTAGGGTATACAATGAAAATATGGATGGTGATCAATCTATATATGAAGTTTCAAGTTGACATCCCAAGTTGATATCTCAAGCAGTCACAGAGATATAGCAATTTTAAAACCTTTAACGTATATTTTTTCGGGGAGCATAAAATGAAGGTGAACAAAAATCCACAGTGACCTTGACCTTGGACGGTAGGACGTGAGTCGTATGCAAAACAAAGCATCATCCATATACGCACATTGTGTCCAATAGCGGTTCATAAGCTATTGACAAATGAAAGGTGTTACTAATGTACGTAAGTACATGGACTAACGCTATATTCCCTCTTGCATAACCAGAAACCTAGTCATATAAACAGTGCCTATATTTGCAAAGCTATCCGTACATCTTACTTTTAGATGTACTTCAAAGAAAAGTATCACTGGTTTCAAATATATATCCGCTTTCTAACGGTGATTGAATACATGTATAAAGTATACCTGAACATGGTATTGTTAATGATTATTGCATGGTAGAGTATGTTGCCATCTCGGCCATCTTGCTATCCATGTAAAAAACATCGGTCAGTATCACATGTTGTAGCGTTTGACACTGACAGTAACATACCAACTATGTGCATGTATTATTGTATATATCTGTCTTGGTGTATATGTGATATATATGTCAGTGCATTATAAGCCTATGTAGGCTGGCTGTTCAGCTATCAAACCCAAATTATTGTTCTATTATGTAACAGGTTGCACTTTAAAAATGATCTATCTATCTATGACGGACAAACTATTAACCCTTACTACACTGAATTAAATTTTGCCGTCTGCTGTAAATGTTTTATTTTCAATATTTCTCGACAAAAACCTGTTTTGACAGCGCATGAGAATCGTCTCCACTGGAGATGATTCTCATGTGCTGTCAAAACAGGTGTTGTGTTAAGAATTAAGGCAACAATGAAAAACAGCAGATGACAATTTCCGTCTCCAGCGTAGTGAGGGTTAAAAGCTGATAGCACATGTTCCAAAGACAATGGCTTACACTGTGCTACTACTGTCTGTTCCACGTTTTGCTGCCGACGAACTTTTGGCAAAAACACATTAAATCTAAAAAATATTTAAAAGTAAGTACTTTTTTATCAATAACAAAAATTCCGCCCTCCCCAAATGAATTATTTGATGAAATTCCATCAAATATTGATTTTATTGCGAAAAGACGATTTTCCTACGGGTATTTAACATGGGGGCTAAAAATAGATTTTTTAAAAATATTTTTTTATTTGTGGACCGATTTTCAAAAACTAACTTTTGTTTTCTCAGTTACATCATTTTCAATCTATCTCGCCAGGTTTCTGAGTCAATTTACAATTTAAAATTAGAAATTTTGAAATTGACTCCCCACGTTAAATTCCCATAGGAAAATCGTTTTTTCGCATTAAAATCAATATTCGATGGAATTTCATCAAATACATTTTTTTGGGGAGGGCGACATTTTTGTTATTGATGAAAAAGTACTTGCTTTTAAATATTCTTTTAGATTTAATGTGTTTAATGGCCAACTGTTCGTCGGCAGAAAAACGTGGAACAGACAGTAATTATATCGTCACTGGCGCAATGAAGTTGTCAGTGGATAAGGCTATGCAAGTAAACAGTGTCGGAAGAGTGAAACATCTGAATTATGTTATGGCGCATGAATATCTGCTAAATTTAGTGTGGTTAAACTTTCATAGTGCGCGGCTCGTACCTGTTGTACCGGAAGTATATATATACACATTCGGCGTAAACATTGTCACGTGTTTCCGTATGGACCGATCAATTGGCTCCGGAGATACATCTGACATGACGTCAATCCACGAGAGGAATGGCGGCGGATTCTGATCGGTGATCCAGTATAATTTGTACAGTAGCGCTCTTCCCCAAGAACGTGCATGTACCTATTTGTATATACTATATATTTAATGAGCATATCGTATGATCATATAATATTGGTATGTTTGTACCGTATCATCGTATAGTACAGTTTGTTTACATTATACAAACGTACTATACGAATATTATACAAACATACGATATCCGTTCGTATATACGATATATCCGTACGGATATGGTATGAATATACAGTGGGGTCATCGTACGGTTAAAATATACCGATGCACCGGTTCATTTCGCATGTAAACATCTGGTTTTCATTTCGATTATCTGCCACAATTTTAAGTTTTTCAAAATGAATAAATTTTCAGTTTTACAATACATAATCAATTTAAAACTGAGGATTGTGAAGTATCACAGTGCATCTTAAACATGTGTGTTCAATACAGTAATTCATCAGTAATTCATCATTGTACTCTGCACCACCGCCGGGGACACAAAACAATGATCCCCCACACACACCAGCCGTCTACATTTGGCGTCCTAAAAGTTCCGGTCTATATCCCACAGTGGGAACAATGTGTTTCACCACCACCACCAGTGTTTGTTTATGACCATGATGACTACACTACACCCCCGACCACCACTTCTGTCTGTAACGCAGGATGACTTGCATGACTTCAGGTACATGCAGACTACTAGTCATGCCGGTGGCCGACTGATCAAGTGCTAAACTAGTCATGGTGTGATGGCCGACTGATCAAGTGTTATACTAGTCCTGGTGCGATGGCCGACTACTCAAGTTCTAAACTAGTCATGGTGCGATGGCCGACTGATCAAGTGCTATACTAGTCCTGGTGCGATGGCCGACTGATCAAGGGCTAAACCAGTCCCGGTGCGATGGCCGACTGATCGTGTGCTATACTAGTCCAGGTGCGATGGCCGACTGATCAAGTTCTAAACTAGTCTTGGTGCGATGGCCAACATATCAAGTGCTAAATTAGTCATGTGAGATGGCCGACTGATCAAGTGCTATACTAGTCCTGGTGCGATGGCCGACTGATCAAGTTCTAAACTAGTCCTGGTGCGACGGCCGACTGATCGAGTGCTATACTAGTCCTGGTACAAAGGCCGACTGATCAAGGGCTAAAGTAGTCCCGGTGCGATGGCCGACTGATCAAGGGCTAAACTATTCCTGGTGCGATGTTCGACTGATCAAGTTCTAAACTAGTCCTGGTGCGATGGCCAACTGATCAAGTGCTAAATTAGTCCTGGTGAGATGGCTGACTGATCAAGTGCTAAACTAGTCCTGGGGCAATGGCCGACTGATCAAGGGCTAAACTAGTCCTGGTGCGATGGCCGATTGATCAACTGCTATACTCGGCATGGTCGACTGAATCACGTGCTATACTGGGCATGGTGAGATGGCCAACTGATCAAGTGCTATATTAGTCCTGGTGACATGGCCGACTGATCAAGTGCTAAACTAGTCGCGGTGCGATGGCCGACTGATCAAGTTCGAAACTAGTCCTGGAGCGATGGCCGACTGATCAAGTGCTAAACTAGTCCAGGTGCGATGGCCGACTGATCAAGTTCTAAACTAGTCATGGTGCGATGGCCGACTTATCAAGTGCTATACAAGTCCTGGTGCGATGGCCGACTGATCAAGGGCTAAACTAGTCCCGGTACGATGGCCGACAGATCGAGTGCTATATTAGTCCTTGTGCGATGGCCGACTGATCAAGGGCTAAACTAATCCCGGTGCGGTGGCCGACTGATCAAGGGCTATACTAGTCCTGGTGCGATGGCCGACTGATCAAGGGCTAAACTATTCCTGGTGCGATGGTCGACTGATCAAGTTCTTAACTAGTCCTGGTGCGATGGCCGACTGATCAAGTTCTAAACTAGTCATGTTGAGATGTCCGACTGATCAAGTGCTATACTAGTCCTGGTGCGATGGCCGACTGATCAAGGGCTAAACTATTCTTTGTGCGATGGTCGAATGATCAAGTTCTAAACTAGTCCTGGTGCGATGGCCAACTGATCAAGTGCTAAATTAGTCCTGGTGAGATGGCTGACTTATCAAGTGCCATACTAGTCCTAGTGCGATGGCCGACTGATCAAGTTTTCAACTAGTCCTGGTGCGACGTCCGACTGATCAAGTGCTAAACTAGTCCTGGTGCGATGGCCGACTGATCAAGTACTAAACTAGTCCTGATGCAATGGCCGACTGATCAAGGGCTAAACTAGTCCTGGTGCGATGGCCGACTGATCAAGTGCTAAAGTAGTCCTGGTGTGATGGCCGATTGATCAAGTGCTATACTCGGCATGGCCGACTGATCACGTGCTATACTGTGCGGGATGTGAGATGGTCCACATGATCAAGTGCTATACTCGTCATGGAGCTGGGCGACTGATCAAGCGCTATACTAGTCAATGTGCGATGGCAGACAAGATCAAGTGCTCTACTGGTCCTGGTGGCGATGGTCGACTAATCAGCATGAACTAGTCTGTGCGATAGCCGACTGATCTAAATCTATACTAGTCCTGTTGCGATCAGGCGACTGATCAGGACTAAGCTAGTCCTGTGCGAAGGCGACTGATCATGGGCTGAAACTAGTCCTGTGCGAGCGACCGATGAATCAAGGGCTAAACTAGTCTCCTGGAGTTCGAGCGATGGCCGACTGATCAAGTTATATACTAGTCATGTGAGATGGCAGACTGATCAAGTGCTAAACTAGTCCTGGTGCGATGGCCCGACTGGGTGAGTGCTAAATAGTCTGGTGCGGGTTGCCGACTGATCAAGTGCTAAAGCTAGTCCTGGTGTGATGGCCGACTGATCAAGTGCTATACTCGGCATGGCCGACTAATCACGTGCTATACAGGGCATGGTGAGGATGGCCAATGACAAAATGCTAATCTGGGTAATGGTGCAATGGGCGACTGATCAAGCGCTATGCTAAGTCATGGTTGCGAATGGCAGACTTAGCAAGTGCTCTACTAGTCCTGGTGCGATGGCCGACTGATCAAGGGCTAAAGTAGTCCTGGTGCGATGGCCGACTGATCAAGTTCTATACTAGTCCTGTTGTGATGGCCGCCTGATCAAGGGCTAAATAGTCCAGGTGCGATGGCCAGAGCTGATCGAGAGCTATACCTAGTTCTGGAGCGATGGCCGACTAGATCAAGGGTTAAGCTAGTCCTGGTGCGATGGCCGACTGATCAAGTTCTATACTAGTCCTGGTGCAATGGCCGACTGATCAAGGGCTAAACTAGTCCCGGTGCGATGGCCGACTGATCAAGGGCTAAACTATCCTGGTGCCGATTGGTCGACTGATCAAGTTCTTAACTAGTCCTGGTGCGATGGCCGACTGATCAAGTTCTAAACTAGTCATGTTGAGATGGCCGACTGATCAAGTGCTATACTAGTCCTGGAGCGATGGCCGACTGATCAAGTTATAAACTAGTCCTGGTGCGACGGCCGACTGATCGAGTGCTATACTAGTCCTGGTGCGATGGCCGACTGATTAAGGGCTAAACTAGTCCCGGTGCGATGGCCGACTGATCAAGGGCTAAACTATTCTTTGTGCGATGGTCGAATGATCAAGTTCTAAACTAGTCCTGGTGCGATGGCCAACTGATCAAGTGCTAAATTAGTCCTGGTGAGATGGCTGACTGATCAAGTGCCATACTAGTCCTAGTGCGATGGCCGACTGATCAAGTTTTCAACTAGTCCTGGTGCGACGGCCGACTGATCAAGTGCTAAACTAGTCCTGGAGCAATGACCGACTAATCAAGGGCTAAGCTAGTCCTGGAGCGATGGCCGACTGATCAAGTGCTAAACTAGTCCAGGTGCGATGGCCGACTGATCAAGTTCTAAACTAGTCATGGTGCGATGGCCGACTTATCAAGTGCTATACTAGTCCTGGTGCGATGGCCGACTGATCAAGGGCGAAACTAGTCCCGGTGCGATGGCCGACTGATCGAGTGCTATACTAGTCCTGGTGCGATGGCCGACTGATGAAGGGCTAAACTAATCCCGGTGCGATGGCCGACTGATCAAGGGCTAGACTAGTCCTGGTGCGATGGCCGACTGATCAAGGGCTAAACTATTCCTGGTGCGATGGTCGACTGATCAAGTTCTTAACTAGTCCTGGTGCGATGGCCGACTGATCAAGTTCTAAACTAGTCATGTTGAGATGGCCGACTGATCAAGTGCTATACTAGTCCTGGTGCGATGGCCGACTGATGAAGTTATAAACTAGTCTTGGTGCGACGGCCGACTGATCGAGTGCTATACTAGTTCTGGTGCGATGGCCGACTGATTAAGGGCTAAACTAGTCCCGGTGCGATGGCCGACTGATCAAGGGCTAAACTATTCTTTGTGCGATGGTCGAATGATCAACTTCTAAACTAGTCCTGGTGCGATGGCCAACTGATCAAGTTCTAAATTAGTCCTGGTGAGATGGCTGACTTATCAAGTGCCATACTAGACCTAGTGCGATGGCCGACTGATCAAGTTTTCAACTAGTCCTGGTGCGACGGCCGACTGATCAAGTGCTAAATTGGTCCTGGTGCGATGGCCGACTGATCAAGTGCTGAACTAGTCCTGGTGCAATGGCCGACTGATCAAGTGCTAAACTAGTCCTGGTGCGATGGCCGACTGATCAAGTGCTAAAGTAGTCCTGGTGTGATGGTCGATTGATCAAGTGCTATACTCGGCATGGCCGACTGATCACGTGCTATACTGGGCATGGTGAGATGGCCAACTGATCAAATGCTATACTGGGCATGGTGCAATGGGCGACTGATCAAGTGCTAAACTAGTCCTGGTGCGATGGCCGACTGATCAAGTGCTAAAGTAGTCCTGGTGTGATGGTCGATTGATCAAGTGCTATACTCGGCATGGCCGACTGATCACGTGCTATACTGGGCATGGTGAGATGGCCAACTGATCAAGTGCTATACTGGGCATGGTGCAATTGGCGACTGATTAAGCGCTATACTAGTCATGGTGCGATGGCAGACTGATCAAGTGCTCTACTAGTCCTGGTGCGATGGTCGACTAATCAAGGGCTAAACTAGTCCTGGTGCGATGGCCGACTGATCAAATTCTATACTAGTCCTGTTGCGATGGCCGACTGATCAAGGGCTAAACTAGTCCTGGTGCGAAGGCCGACTGATAAAGGGCTAAACTAGTCCTGGTGCGAAGGCCGACTGATCAAGGGCTAAACTAGTCCTGGAGCGATGGCCGACTGATCAAGTTATATACTAGTCATGGTGAGATGGCCGACTGATCAAGTGCTAAACTAGTCCTGGTGCGATGGCCGACTGATGAAGTGCTAAACTAGTCCTGGAGCGATGGCCGACTGATCAAGTTATATACTAGTCATGGTGAGATGGCCGACTGATGAAGTGCTAAACTAGTCCTGGTGCGATGGCCGACTGATGAAGTGCTAAACTACTCCTGGTGTGATGGCCGACTGATCAAGTGCTATACTCGGCATGGCCGACTGATCACGTGCTATACTGGGCATGGTGAGATGGCCAACTGATCAAATGCTATACTGGTCATGTAAGTCAAGCTATACTAGTCACGGTGCGATGGCAGACTTATCAAGTGCTCTACTAGTCCTGGTGCGATGGCCGACTGATCAAGGGCTAAACTAGTCCTGGTGCGATGGCCGACTGATCAAGTTCTATACTAGTCCTGTTGTGATGGCCGACTGATCAAGGGCTAAACTAGTCCTGGTGCGATGGCCGACTGATCAAGTGCTATATTAGTCCTGGTGACATGGCCGACTGATCCAGTGCTAAACTAGTCGCGGTGCGATGGCCGACTGATCAAGTTCGAAACTAGTCCTGGAGCGATGGCCGACTGATCAAGTGCTAAACTAATCATGGTGCGATGGCCGACTTATCAAGTGCTATACTAGTCCTGGTGCGATGGCCGACTGATCAAGGGCTAAACTAGTCCCGGTGCGATGGCCGACTGATCGAGTGCTATACTAGTCCTGTCGCGATGGCCGACTGATCAAGGGCTAAACTAATCCCGGTGCGATGGCCGACTGATCAAGGGCTAGACTAGTCCTGGTGCGATGGCCGACTGATCAAGGGCTAAACTATTCCTGGTGCGATGGTTGACTGATCAAGTTCTTAACTAGTCCTGGTGCGATGGCAGACTGATCAAGTTCTAAACTAGTCATGTTGAGATGGCCCACTGATCAAGTGCTATACTAGTCCTGGTGCGATGGCCGACTGATCAAGGGTTAAGCTAGTCCTGGTGCGATGGCCGACTGATCAAGTTATATACTAGTCCTGGTGCAATGGCCGACTGATCAAGGGCTAAACTAGTCCCGGTGCGATGGCCTACTGATCAAGTTCTATACTAGTCCTGGTGCAATGGCCGACTGATCAAGGGCTAAACTAGTCCTGGTGCGATGGCCGACTGATCAAGTGCTAAACTAGTCCTGGTGCGATGGCCGACTGATCAAGTGCTAAAGTAGTCCTTGTGTGATGGCCAACTGATCACGTGCTATACTGGGCATGGTGAGATGGCCGACTGATCAAGTGCTATACTGGGCATGGTGCAATGGGCGACTGATCAAGCGCTATACTAGTCATGGTGAGATGGCAGACTGATCAAGTGCTATACTAGTCCTGGTGCGATGGCCGAATGATCAAGGGCTAAACTAGTCCTGGTGCGATGGCCGACTGATCAAGTTCTATACTAGTCCTGTTTATTTTTGTTATTAAATGGTTTATTTCCACTTTTAAATACAACATGTACATTTTATAAAGTTTACAAGAGAATATAGCTAAATGAAATACAATGATTACATACTATATTAAAAAGTGAAATGTATGGGAGAGTAATGTAGTTAAGATATACATAGCATGAAAATGAAGGAAGAAGGTAAGGGTTTCTTTCTCTGTGTTCACACCTGCTGGACCTGTGTAGTTGTGTAGTTTATATTTAATATAGAGATACGTTGTGCTTGATTTTTCTTGCGGTGCCTATAAGAACTTTATATATTAAACCTGCCCCACTTAATAATATGCAGTTCTATTTTGTCTTTCATTGTCACTATTTCTTCTTCTATATGTATTCTATTTGTCAAGTAACTTACAAAAGATTCGAAAGTAATATCATGCTTTTCATATTTACATTTGAAAATATAGTATTTTGCTAACAAAATTATAAAATAAATTGTTTTACCATCAGTGCCTTATTTGTTATTCCTAGAGAAATACTTCGAAAATTTATTTCATATGTTAAGTCTTTTTCATTTAGATAATTTCGAAGCTGTGACCAAACATGTTGCACATGCATAGATTCCCAGAACATGTGTTTTATGCTCTCAACATACATAGAGCAACAATCACATAGACTGCTATTTACTATATTACAACGATGGAGTAGTTTATTTGTCCCAATGATACGCATTAAATATCTATATTGGAAATTGCGTAATGTTGAGTCTATTGTACAATCGAAAGCTAATGTGTAAATTTGTTGCCAGCATAAATTATCATCAGAAAATTCATTTGTCCATTTTTGTTCAGATTTTTTTCTTCTATATTTTGTTTGTGTGTTTGTCTTGTTTTTAGTAATTTGTTCACATATTTGCTATCCTGTACTCTCGATATAAGCGACGTAGATTGTGGAGTTGTGTTGATGCTTTCTGTTTTTATTTTCTCGGCCCATAATGGACTTATGCTGTTCACAATACTTTGATATTTTATAAAATCGTCCTGACGTATATTGAATATTGCTGTAAAATCAGTCAATCGTAGAAAATTCCTTACTCTGTAGTCATATAGATGTTCAACATATGTAATGCCTTTATTGTACCAATCTTTGAAAAAGATTGTTTTGTTTTGATGCTTTAAATTGGAATTATTCCAAAGTATTTCTTTTGATACTGTGTCATTTTTGAAGGAATAGTTAATATGTGACCAGGATTTTAAAACATTATTTAAAAACTTATTTTCTTCCGCTATATGTTTTACATCTTCTGCTTTTATGTTACATTTAAAGAGCAAAAATCCACCATATCTTTCAATATTTTTTTCATAAAGTTGTTTCCATTTGCCTCTGTTTGATGTGTCACATATTCGTTTTACCCATGATGCTCTTATTGATGTTATAAAACTATCTATATCTAACATTTTTAATCCCCCTTTTTCGTAGGATTGGATGATTATGTTTCTTTTAATTTTATCAGGCTTACTGTCCCATAAAAAATCGAATAATTTGTTTTTAATTCTTTTGATCATGTTGTCTGGAGGGTCGTGTAAAACAGTTAATGGATATATTAATTTTGGAGCAGCAAACGTTTTAATAACTGTAATTTTCCAAGGAAACTTAAGTTTCTATGTTTCCACTTATCAAGACACTGTTCAAACTCTACTATTTTAGGATGTTATATTCGTGGATATCTGTATTATTATTTAAGAACGTAATTCCTAACGTTTTTGCACTAAGAGAAGTCCAAATGAATTTCTTATCCGGACAGAAAATCAGATCTATATTTTTAAGGCACCAACGCGCATTACAGTGGATTTTTTTCTTTTAAGGTTGAGACCAGATATTTTACTAAATTCATCTATTATGTATATTAACTTTCCAAGTGATGTTCTTGTACCATCTGTCACAAAAGTTGCATCATCGGCAAACATTGTGTTTTTAATTTCTATATCATAAATTGTTACCCCTATTATATCTTTTTCATTTATAATTGCTTTGGATAGTATTTCAATGACGATAATAAAAAGGTAAGGTGATAAAGGACAGCCTTGACGTACGCCTCTATTTATTGAAATGAAATCCGATAAGTAACCATTGTTTGTAACACAGCTTTTTGCATCAGAGTAAAAAAGCTTAATCCAATTTAGATGTTTACATTTAAATGTTTCATAACTTTTAAGAGGTAAGAATGTTCAACAGTATCAAATGCCTTTGCAAAATCTGCGAAGAAAAATAAACCCGGTAATTCATTTTCATTCAAATGGTCCATTAATTCGTATAGAGTTCTAATATTTTCTCCGATGTACCTTCCCTTAAGAAATTCGGTTTGTGAATCATCTATTATATTTGGTAAAACCATTTTAATTCTATTTGCTATGGCCTTTGATGCAATTTTGTAATCCACATTAAGTAATGATATAGGTCTCCAATTCGTAAGTATAGATAAATCGCTATCCTTTTTTGGTATTAATGTTATTAAACCCTGCTTTTGCAATTCACTTAGTGATCCATTTGCTAATGAAAATTTAAAAGAATCCATATAATATCTTTTTATGTCATTCCAAAATATTTTATAAAATTCCACAGTCAGACCATCTGAGCCTGGGCTCTTATTGTTTTTCATTTCCTTTAAAGAGTTACGCATTCGTATTCTGAAAGGCTGCCTTCGCATAATTCTTTATTTTCTTCGGATAATCTGTTTACTCCATTATCATTTGAAAAAAAGATTGTGATTTGTATTTTCAGCTTCTTTTTATCGTATATAATTTTTTATAATATTCTTTTTCTTCATTTAATATTTCACCATTGCTCGTAATATTTTGACCATTTACCGTTAATCTAGTTATTGTTTTATTTTCAGACCGTTTCCATTCTAAATTTGCAAAGTATTTTGTATTTTTTCCCCACCCTCAATCCATTCGGCTTTTGATCTTAACATAATTCCTGTAACTTTATGTTCATATAAATACTGTAACATATCTTTTTTGGTGTTTAATTCTATTAAAATATCTTCCGATATTTTTTTGGAGTAGTCTGCTTCTAATTTATCTGTTTCCTCTATTAATTTATTTTCCATTTTTAAATCTTTTTTCTTTTCAGTAGACGCAAGTTTTATCGTTTCATTTCTTATTGTGCCTTTAATTATCTCCCAATGTGTATTTGGATTAGCATGCTGGTTGATTTCGGCAATGGTAGAAATACTTAATTAGTTGTTGGTATTCTGTTTTTAAAAGTAGACTATTATTCAGTTTAACTTTAAATATCTCGGACCCCTTTCATTAGATTGAGTCTGTAAACAAAAATATACTAAAGAATGGTCAGACTTAAACCCTGTAGTAATTTTACTTTTTGTTACTCTGTTAATTACATTTTCAGATATTAGAAAATAGTCTAAACGACAGAATATTGGTGGTTTAGTATTTGAATGACATGTGAATTTCCTTGTATTAGGATTAAGAATTCTCCAGATATCATGTAATTCATATTTATTAATTATGGACAATAGTTTCTCTCTTGTATTCTTATTTGTGTCTCCTATGCCATTTTTCTTGTCTATATCTGGATCTAAAATGATATTAAAATCGCCCCCTATTATTAAAGTATATACTTCCACTGTTTCTATATATGTATCGAGATCTTGGTAAAATCTTAGACTGTTTTCGTTTGGACCATATATATTGATTAATGTATACTCTTTTTCAAAAATGCATATTTTAAGAGATTGAATTCTACCAGTCATGACCTGTTCATAATGTTTCATTCTATAATCAAGCCCCGGTTTTATTAAAATACATATACCTTCTTTATTGCTATATTCCCCACTAAAATACCCATCACCACCCGATTCCTTTTCCCACTGGGCTTTATCACTTGTTGTGAAATGCGCTTCTTGTATGAAACATATATCGTAATCATTGTCTTTTATCCATTGAAAAAGGTGTAGCCGTTTGTGTTTTGATCCCATACCCTTAACATTAAAGCTTCCTAGTTTTAATTCCATAAAGTAGTATTAGAAGTCTGATCTATCTAAAGCAAGCACAATACATATTCGTCGCCGGTCCACGATGTTGAGTCCACCAAATGTGAACAGAAAGAAAGAAATGATAGAAGTAAGTGAGAGTTGCATCAACGATAACATGTGAAGACAATAATGACATGTAAACAAAGAACGAGGGTCACCAACTCAGATATTGTGTAATATAAACACGTGGGCACCTGTTGACAAAATGGACCTTACTATTCATGCTATCAGCATACCCCCAGATCAGTTTAAACATCCGCACTGTCCGGTCAGGGCCTACCTTGATCGCCATTCCATCAGTGGAGAGCTCATACTACCTGCTGTTAACATCATTATTATATTCTGGTAATGTAATTTTATTCTCACTGCATAGCTTAAATGTGCAAAATAATTTAATAATTATTGCTAAAATAAGGTCCATTTTGTCACCCGGCGGCCCATGTATATTCGCACGTTAAAATTTACAGTAGTGTGTATGTCTGCTTCCTCTATAACAGAACTAATTTTGAATTAGCATAGCAGTCAGTGATATCATAACATAATCTCAACTAGTCCTGTTGCGATGGCCGACTGATCAAGGGCTAAACTAGTCCTGGTGCGAAGGCCGACTGATCAAGGGCTAAACTAGTACTGGTGCGAAGGCCGACTGATCAAGGGCTAAACTAGTCCTGGAGCGATGGCCGACTGATCAAGTTATATACTAGTCATGGTGAGATGGCCGACTGATCAAGTGCTAAGCTAGTCCTGGTGCGATGGCCGACTGATCAATTTACAAACTAGTCCTGGAGCAATGGCCGACTGATCAAATGCTAAACTAGTCCTGGTGCGATGGCCGACTGATGAAGTGCTATACTAGTCCTGGTGCGATGGCCGACTGATCAAGTGCTAAACTAGTCCTGGTTCGATGGCCGACTGATCAAGTTCTAAACTAGTCCTGGAGCGATGGCCGACTGATCAAGTGCTAAACTAGTCCTGGTGCGATGGCCGACTAATCAAGTGCTGTACTCATCCTGGTGAGATGGCCGACTGATCAAGTGCTAAACTAGTCCTGGTTGCGATGGCCTACTGATCAAGTGCTAAACTAGTCCTGGTGCGATGGCCGACTCATCAAGTGCGAAGCTAGTCCTGGTGCGATGGCCTACTGATCAAGTGCTTAACTAGTCATGGTGCGATGGCCGACTGATCAAATAGCATGCCATAATAACTAGATGGCCATGGCCTGCATGTCGTGCCCGCCGAGGCATTTGATAGTACCCGTTGACGTAAAAACATGCCGCACCTGCCGAGGCTTTGATAGTATACCCAAAAACTTTAACCCCAAAAATACTTTAACCAAAAACTTTATCCCGAATGCACGCCAATGTGCCGACTATATCGCTCTGTCTGCAAGCGGGCCCAACAAAAACTTTAAGGGAAATTTCAAAGTAATTTGACCTTGACTTTGGGCACATATAAATAATAATGAAAATGTGGGTGACAAATACACAGTATGTGAAGTTTCGAGTGAATTGGTTAAGCGGTTTCGGAGATATAGTGTTCTTAAAGGTCCATGCCCACTCAGTAGGCACAACATGTTCTTTATATCAGAGACATCATCTGAGACATTTTCGGGCAAAATAAACATTAAACAACCATTAATACACATGTGTATTGGCATTATTATACATTTTATATCAGACGTAAATTTCCACACTGCTATCAGGGGCGATAACCGTGTTTCCCTAAAATGTTACCAAACATTACTATTTATTTTTTGATGTGCAATGATCATACTTTATAATCTGTCGAAAACTTTATTTTTTCAGGGGACACATTTAATTAGTATAAGTAATTAAAAAATATCATGCCCCATTTGCCTATGAAAATAGCCTGATACCACCGCGTGTCACTGTCAGTGAAATAAACATTACTAAATGATTATATCCATATAACGGGCACTCGTAATGTTTAGAACTGGTAGCACAGTAGTGACAAAATTATACACTTATTTAATTCCTACAAATAACATTCATTTGTGTGCCTACTGAGTGGGTATGTACCTTTAATTAGCATAAATAATTAAAAAATATATTGCCTCATTTGAATATGAAAATAGCTTGATACCACCGCTAGTCATTATCAGCAAAATAAATATTACTAAATTATTATACATTGTATATGGATAGCGGGCACACGTAATTTTTAGAACTGGTGGAATAGTGACACAATTATACACTTATTTAATTCCTATAAAGAACAGTTTGTGCCTACTGAGTGGGCATGTAGCTTTAACTTTAACCTTAATTAAAAAAAAATTTAACCGGACGCACAAAGTGACGTACATGTATGTAGGCCAATGTGACAACTATATCGCACTGTCCACATGCAGGCATGTCAAAAAATTTGAGGTAAATTTCAAAGTAATTTCATCTTGATATTGGGTACAGGGGCTGCAGGTGTTGAGCATAGAATGAAACTATGGATGATGATAAACACACATGTGAAGCTTCGAGTGAATTGGCGAAACGGTTTCTGAGATATAGTGTTCTTAAAACGGTAAATAAAAACCAGATGGCCGTGGCCCGCATGTCGAGCCCACCGAGGTATTTGATGGTCTCAGAGTCTATTTATTTGAAGTTTGAATTAAGGTATGTAAAAGCTTTAACGCAAATTTGAAAGTCACTTGACCTTGATCTTGGGCATGTGGGTCGCATGCGTGGGCTATAGTATGAAAATATGGATGATAATAAAGAATTATCTGAAGTTTGAAGCAAATATGAGTAAGTGTTGTGGAGATATAAGGTATGCAAAAACTTTAACACAAATTTCAAAGTCATTTGACCTTGACCTTGGGGCACAGGGGCCGCATGAGAGGGACACAGAATAAATATATGGATGATGAATAATAAGCATTGGATGTTTCAAGTCAATGTGACTTAGGATATGGTATTTAAAAACATACACCGATTTTGGACGGACTGACGCACGGACGTCATTGTGATCACTAAGTCTCGCTTTCCGCAAGCAGGCTCGGCAAAGAAACTACGGATGAACGTCAATGCGCAGACGATATCGCACTCTCCGCAAGCGATGCGTCAAAAAATGTCCAACCCCTTTTTAAAGGTGCATGCCCACTCAGTAGGCTAAAAATGCTCTTATGGGAATGAAATAAGTGTATAATTGTTACTATTCCACTAGTTAAGAAAAATACGAGTGCCCGCTATACAGATATAATCATTTGGTAATATTTATTTTACTGATAGTGACGCGCGGTGGTATCAGGGTATTTTCATATGCAAATGGGGCATGATATTTTATAATTATTTATACTAATTAAATGCATCAACTGAAAAAGAATCGACAGATTATAAAGTATGATCATTGCACATCAAAAAATAAATACAGAGAATAAATAGTAATGTCCGTTAACATTTTAAGGAAACACGGTTATCGTCCCTGATATCAATGTGGAAATTTTCTTCTGATATAAAATGTATAATAGTGCCAAACAATACGTGGGTAATGGTAAATGATTGTTTATCTGGCCAGAAAATGTCTCAGATGATGTCTCTGACATAAAGAACATTTTGCGCCTACTGAGTGGGCATGTACATTAAACGCTAGCTCCGCACTGTCCCGTGAGACCTATGCATGTGTTAAGTTTCATAAAGATATTGCAAAGGGTGTTCGCGTTATGCTCCGGACAAAGCTGTGCGCGAAAAAACAAAGGGAGATAACTAAACTAGAACATGTGTTCATAGAACACGGTTACCCCACATATCGCTTTGATAGTAAACAAGGCAAATTCCAGTGTCCAAAAGGGGGAGATAATCCATGACACGGGGTTCGAATCAAAAATCTAAATAAACTTTCCGCATCTACTCATCATAAGGAAGCTACATATCGAATTTCAGTGCTGTAGCTACTACAAAAGTTTTACGAGTTACTAGGCAAAATTTTCAAATTCTAAGTCAAAAAGGGGGAGATAATCCATGACTCGGGGGTCGAATCAAAATAAACTTTGCAAATCTACTTATCATAAGGAAGCTACATACCAAGTTTCAGGTGTGTAGCTATTAGGGTTTAAAAGTTTTACGAGCTACAAGCCAAAATTGGAAAATTCTAACGTGAAAAGGGGGAGAAAATCCATGACCATGGGGATCGAATCAAACATACATGTACCAAGTTTCAGGTCTGTAGCTATTACGGTTTAAAGGTTTTACGAGTTACTAGGTTGGTGACGGACGGAAGAACGGACAAGGGTAACACTAAATGCCATTTGTAGAATATTAAAGTTATTCATTATGTTCAATAAACTAAGTGCTGCTTTGACATGGCGTGAAATTAAAACATGCATGACATGATCTGGAAGAATAACCACAGACCAAGCACGCATATTCAGAATCACGTCTGTCGGTTCTTATCCAGCTCCGATTTCTGTCATTCCACAAAATCCAGAATCCAACATTGTCGCAAATTTAATCTTCTATGTTGGTGTATGTTAGAACAAAATGTCACTTAGTATATTATCCAATGCGGGTTGTAATCTCTGTTTTCTCTAAATAAATGCGTCCAACAATCCCTGTAGCTGCTATCGTGATAAAAAATGTCAAAGGTTCTGTCAGCGCCTCACATATTGATCTTAATATCCACCATTTTGATTCCAAGTACCAGAATAATGATGTTTCCATGCGCCGTCGTAGTGTTATCTGTCAGATTTCGTTGTTTATTTGATCAAATTGATGGACAAATTTGTGTCCGCTAATGTTGCCAAGAGCATAATCTGTGACGTTGACTGTAATAATTTGGCATAACCTCTAGCTTGTGAATTTTTGGTTGAATGAAGTGATCACTATGGTGAATAAGTGTGTATTTGTGCCCGGTTTGATCTGTAGGTAGAGCGATGGTGTGGTAAACCAGAGATCCCCGGTTCGATTCCGGGCTGGTGCGCATCTTTCTCACCCTGTGACATTTAGCGCCCAACGTAGTTGCGGGAAGTAACTCTGCAGAATACTCCTGTATCGTCCGTAACGAGAGTTATGGTGCTCTCCGTAGGTTTCCCCAGCAAAGTACCAAATCATATCTGATTTGCACTTCAACTGTTAATTGCGACATATTTTCTGTATTTTTCAATTGAAAGAAATGTCAGTATTATACTTACATTCATTTCTGTGGAATAAGTACAAAACAATATGTCACAATTAACAGCTAAAGCGCGAATGAGATCCGATTCGGTACTCTGCAGGAAAAACCTATGGAGCACCGTAACTCTGGGTACGGACGATAATTGAGTATTCTGCAGTTATTTGCCGCAACTACTCCCAACGTGGAGTCGTGACTGATGAAGAAATGTTCCACAAATATGGAATTCAGGGTGGACATATTTCTCCCCAGTGACAAGTGTTGCCCAACGAAGGACCGTGACTGATAAATACTCCCAAAATTGTACCCAAACATATGGAATTCGGAGACAAAATTAAACATGGAATTTGAGGATGAATTTCAATTTGGCTGGGAAGAATGTCACAGTACGCAACTGACTATGTGAAGGAAGTGTGTATGATATGTGCCTTGTTAGCTTGCTCGGTAGAGCCATGGGCATTGTACGGTAAACATGAGGTCCCAGGTTCGATTCCGGGCCAATATGCATCTTTCTCACTCTGTGACACAAGTAAACCGTTTTGTTTTAAATAAATGGCTATCACCGGAATACATATTATCTTCACAAAATTTGATTCGGGCCAATAGAAATCAACAGCCAGAGCAGAACGTTTGCAGTAATAGAAATCTAATTCCAAAATTAATTTTTAATTTTCTTTTTTATGATCAGGTTTCGAAAATTAAAATATGCTTTTCTTTTAAAATTATTATCAATATGTTCACCATGTTATTATGGTTAATATGCAATTCACAGTCGAATTGCAGCTTGAAATTGAAAGACATTTACATTATGAAAAGTTGTGTTGGTCTCAGAAATTGTCATGTCGACTATAGGATCGCGTCGAAATAATGTTAACAGAATAGGAAAACGTAATTTGATACCGACGAAAAAGGAAACAAAACGCTAAATATGTGCTTAGTTTTTTGCCATATTATACCGTAGACCACACATTATAATTTGATTTTATATGAAAATAAATATATTGTGAGCATGGTGGTGTCTATTAAGTTGTTCTTGATATTCGGAACAGCAGTGACGACATTTTTTTTGTCCAAGAGATTGTCAAGGTCAAGGTTTCACTGTTTGTCTCGCAATAACCCGCCGATTTATATCTGCGCACCAAAGAAACAGATCACCAATACCGCTGACTTTCTAGTCACTTTGAATTAAATAGATGGGATACAATTTTTGATTTGAACACGGATACGTTTGTGCTTTTGTTTTATTTATTGACGCCGGTTTATTGTTGCTAGTAGTGTCATGTAACAACACGGGGTGAGAGATTAAACTCTAGCTAGGCATATCGAATCGTATCTCGTAAACAATTACAAGTTTTTCATTATTTAATTGGATTTTGTTTCTCGTTTTGTGGATATATATCGACGTCATTTCCAGAAAATATCACAGTTTCTTTAAATATATTTCATGAAACACAGAGATAGATTAGTAATATTACGCATTTCTGAATATTATGGAAAAAAAACTGCCGAGGCGGACCAAATATTAGGGACCAAATATTAGGGCAAATAGTACACGGCAACACCGTTAATATATCGTATACATTTACGGTAGTATGGTACATTTATACCGTACACAAATCTGGTATGTGTGTACGATACAAACGTACCAGAATTATACACATGTATAAAAATCGTATAAACGTACGATTTGAATGGTATATATATACGATATTGGTTGGTATGTACGGTACAAACATACCGTACGTCTATACTATATGCATATCGTATAGAAAACATATCGTATTGGTATAGTATACGTATAATATTGGTATGGTACGTATAGTTGACCTGCTGAAAAGCGCTACTGTATATGGTGATGGTGGGTAAATCTTGCCGGATATCTCTCACGGCATCGTTCAGTTCTTGATCTGTAAACAACAATCCCATTTAGTATAATAGTATGACCTATAAATAGACCCATTCCCATTGGCTCAATGACACGTTTGAGTCGCTTCATGATATACACTAGGACCGAAATATACATAGGAAATATATTATAATCAAAGAACTAAATGAACTGAAACTTTATCGCTAGAAACAAAAGTTAGGAATGTGTGCCTGCCCCGCACTGATGATGTCCACATTGGCAGCCTTTATAATAATCTTGATCTGGGGTGGCGTGCATTACTTACACCCGCCGTAGACATACATATTATATATCAAATTGGAGCATAGAGACATATCTTTAATTTTGATACATTTACCATAAAAAAAATATATATATGTATTATGCAATGGGAAGTATAACCCTTTATAAAAGTACCATTTTATTTACCACATAATAAGCACACGAGTTCCGGTGAATAATCCTGTCCGCACAAATTGCGACTGACAGACATAGTTAATGATTTTAAAAATAGATAAATAAACTATCGATACCTAAAAATAGTAACATACATCGGACGCTAACTTAAAAATTGTATACGTGGTAACCAGAGATTGCCGAAATGAATGATCGGATGTGTGGAGATACGGAAGCCCATTCCACTTCACTTTTATTTAATTTCCATCTATTCAAGATGTTTTCTTGAATTTTCAAGTTCTTTCCTTGAATTTTCAAGATCTTTTCTTGAATTTTCAAGAAAAGATCTTGAAAATTCAAGAAAATAACTTGAAAATTCAAGAAAGTATCTTGAAAATTCAAGAAAAGATCTCGAAAATTCAAGAAAAGATAAAAAAAAAAGTTAAGTGGCCCTAATGGGCTTCCGTATGGAGACGACATGAAGATCAGCTATGCAATCAATCGCTTTCATCCAGCCACCGTTGTGTCATTCAGCTCTAATGTCACATTAAGCATTATGTGGTGATATAATACAACACATTATGATGGACTTTTTAGCTGGTGCATATCACACAATACATTGTACATTCTAATGCACTCTATAAATATCACGCAATCTGATTGGCTGATGGTCATACATTACGGGTACATGTATATCATTGTTGATGAACGGTCGCAAATTATTTCAATATGTATTCCTACGCCAGTAGTAAAGGAGTGCATTATAAATAGGTTGACCGCATTGTAATTTTGAAATTTGCGGCGTATATAAGAACATGATAGGTCGGAAAACATGTTTAATGGCTCCGCTAGCGCGTCGCCATTAAACAGATTTTCCGACCTATCATTTTCTGATATACGCCGCCAATTTGAAAAATTACAATACAGTTAACCCTATATTACAATACAGTTAACCCTATAGTATACACCAGCTAAAGTAAAACGTCCATATTTGTATAGTATATTATATTCGTTGAAGTGGTCAGTGGAAATAGGGGGCTAACTCAATCAGGTAGTTAGACTCCATTCCCACTTATCCTATCAATTGTAATACTTTTATTTATTTATATGACACAATGACTTTGCCAGAATCAGAGCTGATATGGAACACGTTTGTTGACTGCAGAGATGTACTTGCTTGTTCTAAATGGGTACAATAAAATGTGAAGTATAATGACGATAAACGGATTTTCTGTTGCGTTCAACAAAATACAACATCTGATACTTATGTACCGATATCGGTGAACATTGAAACAAAACAGCAGTCCTAGTACCCGCATATATCTTCTTTATTATCTTTTTTTTTCTAAATCCTGAAAAAAAAACATCAGCGGTCCTAGTATCGTCATATATCTTCAATTAAACCACTTTACACAGGGCCATGATTAAAACAAGTTTTTATTTTTATAGTATTTTTTGCCATGATAAACCATGATATTCAGAAATTACCTTGGCTAACTATGAGATACTTAGCGCCACTATTCTTGATACAATGCGACAGCGACTCGAGGCGAAGGTTAAAGTTCATAAACGATGTCTGTATCCCGGCCTTCATAAACCCTGTGAAAAACGAAATACATATGTACAAATACAAGAGGTCGTATTAATGAATAATTAAATAGAGCTCCAGATAAGCTGTGTGTCTAAAGGATAGTATACCCCAGATTTCAAATTCAATGCGTATTTTACTTTTACAAATGTATTATTGATTTTCTTCCTTATTAAATAAGAAACAAATGATACAATATATATATTTAAATTCACTTATGAAACTGTGTTTGCTTTTTGCAGCTCAACTAAGTAAATGTTCAACTTCATTGCAATATTTTCACTACTCAATTTGAAATTCAATGCGTATTTTCACATTGTTGTGAGTTTTTTGTACTCCCACTTTTGATAATCAATGCGTATTCGGCTAAAATAAGTTCGTAAAATACGCGAACACGCACCTTATCTGGAGCTCTGAATTATTAAACAGATATGTGAATTGAAGGTGTGCTGTCGTTCTTCCAGTAAGTTCATTACATTCACGATCATTGATGGTCGTTGAGCTAGCCTGTCATTTCGACAGTAGTGCATACGATGACATATATATAGAGAATAGTAGGTTAGTGCTGTGAATGGGTGAACATATATGGCAAGGCTCAGGAAACGGGATGTCCCGTTTCCGTACCGCGCCAGATATGTTTTCCCATTCACGGCACTAACCTACTATTCCATTTATCCCGTCAACACCTACAAATGGCTGTAGAATGCAAAAAATAGTCCCAGCCACCGCACATATTCATACGCAGTGATAAGGTCGTATTGACAGGATATCAAAAATGTATCACGGCACCGTGTTTCACGGCACATACTCACTGTGTTGACAGGATACATTTGTATGAATTACGTCTCTTTTATATTTAGTTTCGCTTAGGTTGAAGCTAGGGGCTGTTTGTGTCATGGACAGTGTCGCTTGATGTCCATCACACAATTACATGTGCTGACGGCTGTAGTAAGACAAGATTTGTAATGTATATAATGTTCTGGTAGTCGTGTTCGACGATTATCATGGATCTCTCTGTATTGTAATTTTAGAGAAATAACAACTTGAAGGTGTTTGATCACGTGGTTACAACAACAAGTACTGAAGCTTTCAGATGCCCTCCGATTCAAAGTACATATTCTTTTATTTTGTCCTTATTACGTAACGGATTTTTATGAAATATGGCGCATCAAACGCGTCTTGTTAAGCTGCATTTGGTGGTCTTGGTACTTTGGCCAAAACTTCTGTCGTTTTTGCGAAGAATTGATTTCCGTGTCTACCGACCGAGTATGTACCGAACTCCCCGGACCACCAAATGCAGCGTAAAGACACGCGTTTGATGCGCCATATTTCATAAAAATCCGTTGCATATTAAGGAAAATATCAAACACGTTCAGCCATTTTTGTTGTTGTTGTAACCACGTGATCATGCGCATTGAATAAGTAGCCTTCAAGTGCATTTGAGGCATTATCATGAGTATACCATTACAGTCTATTTCAGAACATCGGAATGGCAATACATAAGACTAGATAATGTACACACATATAAACAGTAAAACTACTGTTTGTCTTTGAATTAATTTATTACTAGTATTTGCATGCACACTAATGTTGTTCAGAAATGTGAACATGTGGTTTACGCCCATATACACACAACCATCTGCGTTAATATTGACAAGAGTATCAACGTTTCTGAACATCTATTGGCAATGCCAACTCGTAATTTGATTGTCTGACACTGAGCTGTGACACAGCTCAGGCTCAGTCAATCAAGCCGTTTGATTGCAATAACACTATTCAAGTACTTTGGAATAAAGAAATTGACAAATCTGTACAAGATTAGCGCAGGCGGTAGTGTATCGGAGCCGTGGCACGTGTGAAGAATATGCAACATCCGGATTATATTGCAATTATATGTCGTGTATCCACCATTGACCCGGCCTTAAATGACCTTAGCTATTGATAGGCCGTTAAACCCCAACAAACAAACGAACAAACGTCGTTTATCCATTCTTAACCCATTACATGCGGAATACACCTTTACGGGTATCAAATTTATTCAATATTTTATTTTTATTTTTGTTATTTCTCAATGAAAGTATATGTTGTGACCACTCATTTGAACCGTCTCGACGAGATGGTTCAAATGGTGGTCGCGACATACACTTCTGAGCGCATGGAAGGAAAATATTTAGGATTTTCCGAAAACATAATGGTGTTTCCTCATCATGAAAAGGTTTAAACGGCGATGGAAATGCCTTACCAAGGTAGGTCCAGACGAAAGAGGGTTCGTTATGCAGCATTACAGCAACAATATCACCCGGCTTGGCTCCAATTTTCATAACAGCCCGTGCCGCACGGTTTGCCATCATGTCCATATACTCATAGGTAAACTTCTGATCCTCAAATATAATAAACGTCTTATTCGGGTGCTTAAGCACATTCTCTTCAAATACGTCGATAAGAAACTTCCCCTTTGCTAAATGGCCCAGTGTGGTCGTTGCGGACTTTCCCATGCATTTGGTGTAGAACCAGTCGAGGTACCACGTGGGCCATAAACATGATACATAGCGTATAATGACGTAGGCGGCACCAGACAAGCCGAACAACATAATTCAAGGAGGTTATGTCTTGTGGTAGTCGGTCTGGAAATAAACAGAAGATCTTACACTAGTGGTGATTTAATATGATATTTATTGAACAAGAATTGACATCGGTAAACGAAGCTAGTTCCCTGGCTGGCAGCCTTGATAATAAAAAAACAAAAACTTAAACATGTTTTGCCTTACAATCAAGGTGGGTCGTATGCAAAACAATCCATACACACACATTAAAGGTGTATGATCACGTGGTACTAACAACAACAACAAGTACTGAAACTTTCAGAATCCATCCGATTGAAAGTACGTATTATTTTATTTTCCTTATTACGTAACGGATTTTTATGAAATATGGCGCATCAAACGCGTCTTGTTACGCTACATTAGGTGGTCTCTGTATTTTCGCCCAAACTTATGTCGTTTTTGTGAAGAACCGATTTCCGTGTCTCCGACACGGAAATCGATTATTTGCAAAAACGACATAAGTCTGTGCCAAACTCCCTGGACCACCAAATGCATCTCATGAACACGCGTTTGCTGCGCCATATTTCATCAAAATCCGTTGCATATTAAGGAAACTATCAAATAATACTTATTTTGGAGTGGGCGACGTTGTTGTTGTTGTAACCACGTGATCATGCACCTTGACATTGTGGCCAAACATTATCAAAATCGGTGAAGCGGCTCATGAGTTATTGAAAGATGAAAGGTGTTACTAACGTACGTACATGGACTAACGCTATATCCCCTGCTGCATAGATCGGCTAGGGGATAACGAGTTTAGTGATTTCATAATAAGTTTATTGTCCTGGCTGTTCTGTGTATGGTTAGCTACATTATTATATCACATGATAGGGCTCCAGATAAGGAATTAGTAATTGAGTATTGTCACTCCATCATTTCTGAAGCAATTGGGTATTTCAAAATTTTAATTGTGTAAAATAGAATCATACTACTGTTTACACATCAGCAGACCGCACTTATTGAATAGTTTGCTTCTAAATGAAAACACATATTGGTTTTTCATTAGAATTGTCTCCTTGTAGACAATTCTAATGAAATGCAAAGATGTGTTTTCATGGAAAAATAAAAACATATGCTATATTTGTGGTCTGTTTAGTATTTTCTGTAGCATGATAAAGGTACCACAAATATTTCATTGCTTTTTGATACTCACTACTACTGATTTCAATTGTGTTTTTGGCAATTTTAATTGGGTATTTACGCAAATACGCAGCTTATCTGGAGCGCTGGGTCACATGTTCAACATTGCATTTTCCGGTGCTTTTTTTCAAACGGCGCAAGAGGTGACACTGGCTGATCGATGTCTTTAACACACCAAGATGAACGGGCTGGCCCATCCGTGAACCATATAGGAAACAGGCAGGCAATTGATTTCCCATAGACCCACATTCACACAAACATGACAATCGCAAACTACCTGCGACAAAATCAATTGTGTTACTTCCATTCCTGGAGTCAGTGAATAGTATAATAAAATGTTTGGCAAATACATACTACGGAATCCCTGGAGGGACATTTTCACTTGCCACTTGTGACTTACTATTTCTGACTTAGCACTTGCCACTTACTACTTATTACTTGTGACTTGAAAGATGGCGCGAACAATGCAGAAACAAGTCGTGGTTATCAATGGTGGTGCGTGCATATCGGCAGACTCGAGGACTTTCACGTCGGCTTACAAATACAGGTACGAGATTTATTTCATAGATAATTAAAGAAACATGATCACAAATGTCCACTTGACTTATGTATTCCAAACATATGACTTGTTCCTGTATATTTTGTACCAGGCTAGGGTACATGTACCTTGTTTTAAAGGTGTGTTGGCACGGATAAATGGCACTATATTTGAACCGAGTATATTCAATAAATATACATACATTCTATATAGCCAATAATAGTATATATCACAATGTGAGTTAGACCGCTACGTAAACCGCAAGGGAGTTCTTAACTTTGGCGTCAAAATCAACACCGGGTTTGAAACATTCTCGTTTCAGGGGTGAGTTGAGTCGGTGAGAGTGGGGTGGGAATGACCTCAGATAAATTGATGCATTATGAAATCGTACTTGCTCGTTCTGTCTCAATACTTCTGACTTACTACTTGCGACATACGACTTACTACTTGCGACTTATGACTTACTACTTATGACTTACTACTTGTGACTTGCGACTTACTACTTGTGACTTATTACTTGTGACTTACTACTTGTGACTTGCGACTTACTACTTTGACTTACTACTTGCGATTTATAACTTTCTACTTGCGACTTACTACTTGCGACTTACTACTTATGACTTACGACATACTACTTGCGACATATCACTTACTAATTGCAACTTACTACTTATTACTTGAGACTTATAACTTTCTACTTACGACTTACTACTTATGACTTACTACTTGCGACTTACTACTTTGCGACTTATGACTTGCGACTTACTTTTGACTTCTGACGTACTACTGACGTTATAGCTACTAATTCCCTTGGGACCGGAGCAGCATTTTCTATCGCGACGATATGACGGACATACATATCATCAGATATTATTGTTTTTTTTTCGTTGTTTTTTTAATTGTCTATAAATAACAAACATGTATAACAAAGTCAGTGACCTACAGTGTGGAGCCGATCAGGCCGTGGTTATGTCCGATGTGGTAGGATGCACACTATTGAATCTCACAATACATACAATTATTGTCAAATTCAAAAGGCTATCGATATTAATTTGCAAAATATTCTGATGCAGTTAATACTATAATTACAAGCTGTCTGAACTCAGATTTTGATCGCACGGATGTGCGTTCTGTTCGGAGTCTACGCTGATTGTTTCACATTTAGTTGAATAGATGTCGGGATTTATTGATTTTGCAGGGATATAGCCGATTGAACTGTGGACAGACTGCATATACAAGCTGTCTGTTCGAAGTAAAATTGGGTATTTTATATGTGTATTCTTATGCTCATTCAAAGATATTTATTTTGTAAATGTACACGTTCAGTGGAAACTCTCCAAACTCGGACACCTTGGGATGTTCCACTTTAAATCAGACATGTTAGTGCTTTATGGGACATTCTAGTATTTTGCAGTCATGAAACTTCATTGTAATCAGAGATACATAACCAGTGATAACAGCAAAAAAACATGTAAATTAAATATCCATTTTTTTCGAGTGTCCGGTTTAGAGGGGTTGCACTGTATATATAGTATTTAATAGTATTGTCATGTATGTACATATAGTATTGGGTTATAAATGTTTACAAACAAAATAATAATATGATGAACAGTGTGGATCCAGATCAGACTGTTTAATAATATGTGTATATTATCTCAAGAGTCACTTTTATCAGATATGTGACTATGTTTTGACAGACAGGTATGTGTTGATCATTGCAGTAACTGTTTCAAATTATTTAAGAACTTATTGAATGTATCATATTTTTGTGAACGATTCTCCATGACTTTTGAGACAATCTGTAAATCGTAATACATCATTTTTAACATATTCGATCCTTGCAACATGTTATCATCAATAAAATGTGATCTATAAATGCAGTATGCTATTTGGCTAAGTATGATATTAATAAATTCATATTCTTTAAGTTGAACTTTATATCCTATGATTAGAAATTCTAGTGACTGGAAAGATTTGCTAAATCCGATTTTGCTGAAAACATCTGATATGTTTGTCCAAAATTCATTCAAATATTTAGATGTAATGAAAAAGTGATCATATGTTTCTTTTCCATTACAGTATTTACAATTTGGACTATTTGATATTGTTCATGTAAACAGATTCTCATGTGTTGCTAGTATTCTGTGAATAGCTTTGTACTTAAATTGTTTGACTCGGTTGTCAATTAATATATTGTTTAATATAAAATAAATGGTAGTTTGCGGTTAAAGGAATTCTCCCAGAATTTGTGAATATATGGTTTTTCAACCTTTCCTTTCAATAATATATTATACATGTCTTTGTTTGTTATGTTTTCAAAGGGCTTGTTATTTATGTGACTCATAGATAGGCTTGTTTTAATGTTTGTTCTAATTGAATCAGTGGTCATTACAGTAGTCTTCCAAGTTCTTGGAATTGACAGTGTAATTAAGCTGATTTCTGATATCCAGTTGTGTTTCTTTTTCAATCGTAAGAGTATATTTGTATTATCAATTTGTCCTGTATTAGAAAGTATATCATTTACGAAAATCAAGTCTGCTTCTATCCAATGTTTAAAAACAAGAGTCTTTCCTTTATGTTTCATATATATGTTACCCCAAATATTATTGTTTTATAGACTGCTCAGACTCAAGAAGCAGCATGCAGCCTTTTTTCTCTTGCATTTGGTTAAGATGCTTCTATCTTTTCAGGACATGATGGCTAACAACCACACGCGTTGTGTACTGCTGGCAGTACTTCTGCACACTACGGCCACCTATTCCGTAGTACCTGGTAACGTTCCGGCAGCAGATTCACGACTCCCTCGAGTAGACCTGATAGAACACTAATTCACGCAAGGTTTTGCTTACGTATAAATCGTGTGTTTCTTGCTAATTTGGCATGGATTAAAAATCAGTTTACGTCAACTAAAACGGATTCTGAAAGCAAATAAGTTGGTAAGACGGGCAGCACCGTTCGCAGAAGTAAATGATGTGTTAGCTGCTATAAGAAAAGAAATCGACTGCAGCGGACAGTGTATTTGATATAGAACAATGTGGCGGCGATTGGTTAGGGATCATGGACTGCATGTTAAACGACACACCGTAATGACTGCAATGAGACTGTTGGACCCAGATGGCGTAGCTTTGCGAAAAGCACATCGATTGCGTAGACGGCAATACGGGGCTGCAGGGCCAAATTACATATGGTACGTCGATGGTTATGACAAACTGTATCAGTGGGGCAATTGATGGATACAGTAGGCGAATCTTATGGCTAGAAGTTTCCTCTAGCAATAATAACCCTGCTCTCATCGCAAAATATTATTTAGAAACTTTGAAGCATATTGGGTGTGCTCCAAGGCTTTTACGGTGTGATACAGGTACGGAACAAAAAACTTCTAAGCGTACTTCAACCATTCTTTCGTTATAATGCCTCAGACTCAGTGTCCGGAATTAAAAGTTTCATGTTCGGAAAAAGTGTTTCTAATCAGCGTATAGAAGCATGGTGGAGAATCTTAAGAACACAAGGTGTGCACTGGTGGATAAATTTGTTTAAATACATGAGATATTTGAACTTGTATAAAGATACAGATTCCTTGCATTTTGAATGTTTAAGATTTGTGTTCATGCAATTAATTCAAGCAGAATTGGATAGAATTGCTCAGCACTGGAACTGGCATACAATAAGGCCGCACAAAAATAATGAACTAACTCAAGGCAAACCAGACTGTTTGTTCTTCATTCCCGAATTATACAAGTGTCGTGACTATGGAACGAAAATAGATAACGCTGATGTTCATGTCTGCTTGAAATTTTACAGCACCGACCGATATGTTTGCTCTCCAGAATTTGAAGAACTTGCCTACTTGCTGAAACCAGATTTGCAGCTTCCTTTAGTGCCGAGGATGGACTGAAATTGTACATTGAACTGACAGGACTCATTGAACAAATGTATTTGTCTTAACCCTTAATATATGAATTGAAGCGTGTCGTCTGCTGTTCATGTTTTATTTTCAATGATTCATTATATATATTTAAAAAAATAAAAACAAGTTTTCATCATGTTTTCATGATGATACTATGACTGCTGGGTGTTTTCTATATTCAACTATATATGTACATAACTATCAGATTTCATATCTTGTTGGTTCAATAAGATAGAACATATTATATTTATGTACCAATATCGGTGAAAAGAAACCATCCCACGGTCCTAGTATCGTCATATATCTTCAATTAAACCACTTTACACAGTGCCATGATGAAAACATGTTTTAATTTTTTAAATATTGAAAATGAATCGTATAGGGCCCCTTTAACAAAAACATAATTTGGCAGCACATGAACAACGTCTCTATTGGAAACGGTTCTCATTTGCCGCAAAAATATGTTTTTTCAGTAATAAATGTGAAACTGGAAAGAAAATTGATTGCATATTGGTGTTTAAATGGGCACTATAGGATTTGTTTAAATAAATATTATTTCTTTTTAAAACTTCATGGTCATGTGTAAAGTGGTCTAATTGAAGATATATGATAATACTAGGCTAGCTGGGTGGTTTCTATTTTCACCGATATTGGTACATTAATATTATATGTTCTATCTTGTTGAACGCAACAAGATATAAATCTGATAGTTATGTTGTGTACATATATAGGTGAAAATAGAAACAACCCAACAGTCCTGGTATCGTCATATATCTTCAATCAAACCACTTAACACAGGGCCATGATAAAAACCTGTTTTTATTTTTTTTAATATTTTACCCAAACAATCCTATAATGCACCTTTAACGGCCTATCAACAGCTAAAGTCATTTAAGGCCAGGCCAACGGGTTGGACTATCCTGTATTCAACCTGTCAAAAATGAGTGGAATTCCCAAAATCATAACTCAATATGTACAGAAAAATATACATTAAGGCCTGAAATTCGAATATCCTGACCTGGTGTATATTAGCGGGAGGCCGACAATGTACATGAGGGCCAAACCATGTAATGTCGGCATACCGGTAAGGATGAATCCCGATCGTTGAATTACCCTCCGCATGCTCCCAACCAACCAATAAGGGAAGGGTTAAATTGTGTGTGTTTGTTTTTGTTTATTGGTGTTTAACGGCCTATCAACACTATTCAAGGCCGGGCCAACGGGTTAATTGTGTGTAGTGTGTGTTATACGATTAACCTGTAGTGCAACATTGGCTTATTGTATTACTTGGAGTCGTACATGTATAGCCGGATGCCATAACACAATTTTGACAGATTTTCCTTTACAATGTTAAATCACATTTTGTCGTCAATACTAATATAATTTTTTTTTATATTGATTCTTTTATTTTCTAGTGGGCTAGTTTTCACCATAAAATTGATTTTCGTAACCGGATTAATACAATGTATTACAGGCCTGTGCGCACGAGTTCCCCCAATGTGACATTGACCTTCAAATACTTTGTACCTTTTGTAAAGGTAGATGCCCTCAAATCATACAAAAATACATAGGCTAGCTGGATGGTTTCAATTTTCACCGATATTGGTACATATATCATATTTTCTATCTTATTAAACGCAACAACAAATCTGATATTTATGTACATAATAATTCGCCCCATTAATGCAAAAAGGTACTATCTGCATATTTTGACATTTCGAGATAAATGAGTTTCAAGGTTTGACAATTTATTGTATGTGCTCTATGTATATTTGGACCAATATGTGTGTACCTTATAATATTTCAATATGAAAGCTAGTAACCATGAACAGGACTTTGAAAATCAATCATGCGTTAATGAGTTTGACATCATTTTGTCAAATATCACATTTTTGCACAATGCACTTTATCTTTATGTTCCATTCAAATAGGTTCTATTTGCAAAATAGCTCGTTTTTGCACAAATAAATGATATAATATATGAAGCACAACGGTGCTATTTGCAGGCAAACTTTTTCAATATATGATGCGTCTATTTCCAAATAATACCTTTTGGTGCTTAAATTAGCAATAATAATGATGTCCACAGTAATGGATATTTATTAATATTGTGTATGATTACACAATTCTACTGACTAATATGATGCATGCAAGCCAAAGATAACTATTTACATAATGTAATTATGTTGAAAATAACTTATACTTATATCTTATATTTTCTACACACTATGCACTATATTTATTTATCTAATTTCTCGTCCACAACAAAATTATGTCTGGCACATTTTTTTCAGTTTCCACATTCAATATTGACTTACACAAGTATATAAAAAAAAGAGAATATTATTGTCACAAACTAGCAATATGAATCAAACATGGCCTTGTATTAGCCATGTTACAGACATAGTTGTAATAGTCACTAGCATTACTCATCGTCATCTGCATGATCATGAGTCCTCGTCATACTCTGAAACATCTGGCATCGGGAGGCGGTCTGTAACTGTTTTGGAGGTGGGAATATTGTTATAATATTGGTGAAAGTCTTTGTGAATCAATCCATTATTACACAGTGAAATTATGTCTATTTTCTTGTCACTAGATATTGGTATTTTTAAAGTGTAACACCGTGAAAGATCACCTTGTTTGTTGCATAATTGATGCTCTGATTGTGATTTTATTTACAAATCGTGTTTCATCGTACGACTCATTCACAAAGATGCTACCTGGTGATGACTTCTGTATTTTTATCCAAACAAGTTTTAACCAATTTATTTTGATGCCAGTGGTACTCATGTTTGAACAATACTTGTTTGTGAATGATTTTAAATCGACTATATTGGTCTATTTAATTGGTTCAACGACATAAGGTTTCTTTCGTCCAGCAAGAGATATAACTGTATGCCAATAAGATGGAAGTTAAACAACTGTTTCCTTTTTTGCTCATTCAATGGCTGAATGCATACTGTCAGATTCCATCTGTGAGTGCCCAGACTCAAATAATTATGGTTGATGGTTTCCAGTGTGCTGTTACATTTGTTAATATTAAATAGATAGGCAGAGACCACATACTGATTCCGATTCTGTCCACCGCACGTATCTGAGTAAAATGTAATTTGATTCACTCCAGAATTTGTGACAAATTTTCAACATATTCAAGAAGTTGGCAAATATAATCCCTTTGTCGATTATAATCTTGTAAGTCCCATAATAATGTGAACATATTCTGTCTAGTGTCTTCATTTACTTTGGATGTACATTTAAATTTACATTTTCCACACGTTTGCAATTTCATTGTGCACTTAGGAACAGTTTTTCCTTTCACATATATATATTATCGACCAGATGCTCTGTTTTGTTTCCTAACATTTCCTTTCCACAACTCACGACGAATTACTCTCTTTCGGCTAAGCTTTTTATGTTGAGGGCTGTGGTAGACAACTTCATTGTGTGGAGTCAATTTTGGAACACGATGTTGGCGTTGCTTTGTTGGTGTTGCCATTTTGTCATTTTGTGTATTTTCAGTAACTCTAACATTTGACTTATCAATCGTCACGACACTGTCATAGTGTTATCTTCCTTTTATCTTCATATATGCTAAATTGATGTAACTTCCACTTGCGTCACCTTCACCAAGAGCTGGCTTGACATCATGCACATGATTCAACATGTCACACTGGACACTATTTGTATTGAACGTCAGAACAGATTTGCAGTAGCGAGAGGAACGCAATCTGACAATTCCGATTTATATTGTCCGGGTGACTTTAACATTGTCACCTGCTCATTAAATAGTGTAGCTATGTGTATCTCTGATGCGTCTGCGTGTAAACAATGTATATAACGGTCAACATTTTCAGACAAATGAACAGAATTCTGCATGTCTTCGTAAATCTTCAACTGTCGTGATAGGTTCAAGCTGTGAAACATATGCACCGATAGGACAATCACCGTGAGGTGTAACTTCCGTCAGACCATTTCTGGTTAGAAGACACCAAATGGTGCGAAACCGCCCAGGGTGTATGCAAAAGTAGTCCGGTATAAAAAAATAGTGCGGGTGTTTTGAGGTCACAGACACCGTTTGCTTGCAAATCTTGATCCATTACTACCCAGTTTCACTTGAGGAACATTTTGGGGTGCCTTCAACACCAGTTTTCAGCATATTTGTAGCATTTAAAAGAAAACACTGACCCTGTTGGTCACTTGATGTAAACGGAGTTTCCGTGGCCAAAAAATGTACACTATATTGGAGGATATGACAAGGTTGGATTTTTCTTTCTTAGGAGTAAGTGAACCTATTGTTTAGTTCATGCAGAACCAGTACAGACTGGCTGCAGGTCATGTAACAAGTGGGTCCCACAGCATCCATACGAATAGTGAAAGTAGGAGAGACTGGCCTTATTGGATGGCATTCGGTTAAATTATATAGTAAAACTATTTGGTGGTGTCTAACCTATAAGGTGTGCCTAGGCCCTATGTGAGATATGTTTGTTTGTAGAATTTGAAGTTGGAAGTTTATGTTTCTTGTAGCTATGTCTCTGGGAACATAATTTTAAAGTTACTGCGACAAGAATAATCGAGCGGACTCCGCGATGCAACATATTTGTTCTTTTTGTATCTCAGACGGACAGTTATCGGCTTCAAAATCTTCTAAAATCTTGATTTCTCAGCTTTATTTAGTCAAATATAATAAACCAGTGTATGCAAATTACCTGTAGGTGATTGGGCTTGGAATGTGACAGTAATATACAGCAAAACAGTGATCATAGTGTGTTTTTCATTTTTATTCATTGATATTGGCATGCTGATGGACAATTAAGAAGTTCTGGAAAGTGGCGCGACATCGCGACGCTGTTCCAAAATTTGCCAAAATTAGGCGTAAGTGTATTGTTTTTCGCATATCGGTATAGTATCAATACACTAGTACTCAGAAAACATTGTTTTTCCTTTCCTCCTGTGTTATAAAGCAAATTTCTTGACTGACCGTTCCAAGCCAGTACCCTTTTGTCTGTCGACCATTCCAGAGTGGCATACATGTTGGTATAGTTTCAGTGATGAGTCTGTATATGTAGAATGGTTAGCTATAACACTATTTAGGGTAATGTTATGTGATTTTATGGAGATTTGTGCTTTTAATTCATCATCTATTAAAATTCTCCATAGTTCTGTAGTAGCTCAATTTAAGGCAGAATGTGGACAGTCACATGGTGGAGTTACACAGCTGCTGTGTGACAACCATTTGAGATATTTGCTCCAAACTTGGTACTGTATCCAGGAAAAGAAGCTAGTTTTTGAATAGTGAATATTGTAGAATGATTTGTAGTGGGACTGGTACACTTATAGGTTAGAAGACACCAAATGGTGTGAAACCGCCCAGGGTGTATGCAAAAGTAGTCCGGTATAAAAAAATAGTGCGGGTGTTTTGAGGTCACAGACACCGTTTGCTTGCAAATCTTGATCCATTACTACCCAGTTTCACTTGAGGAACATTTTGGGGTGCCTTCAACACCAGTTTTCAGCATATTTGTAGCATTTAAAAGAAAACACTGACCCTGTTGGTCACTTGATGTAAACGGAGTTTCCGTGGCCAAAAAATGTACACAATATTGGAGGATATGACAAGGTTGGATTTTTCTTTCTTAGGAGTAAGTGAACCTATTGTTTAGTTCATGCAGAACCAGTACAGACTGGCTGCAGGTCATGTACAAGTGGGTCCCACAGCATCCATACGAATAGTGAAAGTAGGAGAGACTGGCCTTATTGGATGGCATTCGGTTAAATTATATAGTAAAACTATTTGGTGGTGTCTAACCTTCTTGCAATTAAATTGTCTAGTCGCTGAACATGAAATCTTGTTAGTATAGTCTTTATTCTGTGCTCATTGAGGATGTTTTGTTCAACTGTAACATGTCTGCACCTTTTCTTCCAAGCACGATTTATTGCGGCCTTTACTCTCTTTGTAGAAAGCTTTAGTAACTGTTGCACTCATTCGTTAGAATCAGACGAATATCCTTCAGCAGTTGGTATATAATCGGCATCATTATCTGTATCACACATACCAGGTATGGAAGGTGTTCGAGCCAATTCCCACCCTTAAATATAAGCCGAATCGAATTGAATCGAAATAAATGTATCACACACACTTTCAGGTGAAACTGGACAATTTACTGTTGACCCTAGTTTTTCTTTAAGTCTAGTCAATGGAACATTGTCATTATCACCGTCATCACCATCAGTAATCCCCACTGTATCAACATTATCCGTCTCGCTGTTCATGCAGCCATTCGATGGTCCTTTAACCATCAGTCACTTCACCTAGAAGTAAATCCCCTGCTTCAGTAACATTATCCCTGGTTCTGTAATCTCTTCTCTTATATTGATAATATGCGCAACATTTGGCATCTCTTTATCTCAGGCGTGAGCTGTTTCCAAATATATACAACTTTGTGTAATTTCATCCAGTAGTTCATCAGACCAGTCAGATAGGTCATCAATAAGGGGTTAAAACAGTACAGTGCATGCTTTACATAATATGTTCCAATGTCTGAAAAGTGTGCTCATACAGAAGCCAGTGCATCAGCGTTTTCAGTAAGACATGGACATTATACCATTGGTATATAAGAAGAATGATGCCACCGGTAAATTGATCTAACATACATTTTAAACACATCCAGTGGCATGAAGTTATAAGTGCTAATATTTAATTGATAATCATTAAGAGACTCCTGCATTCTGACAATATGCTGTTTGTTACAATCATATAGGACAGGCGTTTCACTCACTGAGTCATGAACACTAGTGAAAATACCCTGATCAGACTGTACACATGTGCAGGATGATTGGAGTCACATTTCAGCAGCAATATTCATGCTTAACAATGTTTTTGTAAATTACATCAAGGGTGCATGAAACTTTCCACGCAAATGCGGAAAAAATTTACTCAGACTAGCGTAGCTCAAGATCATTCAGTCTTGACATATTAGCAGTCTGATGAAGGCCTGCACGGTAAGCAACTGAGTTGCGGGAACAGTCGTTGCTGCATGACGAGTGTGATATTTTATGTGGATCTGCATTGGTTAAAAGATAATAAGCCTACTTGTGTCGTGCTGAATCACTCATTCGTTTTCCTAAAAGCTGCATTATTAAATTAATCATGCATCTTATTATAAGTGTAACTAAACATTAAATAAAATAATTTAATACTCACTGAAATATTGTGATTTTTTTATCTGTGCAAATATCTATAACTTCCTCTATAGTTGTTATCTAACTATGTTAGACAAATAGCACCTTATGACATCAAACATACATGTATCACAGTGAGATAAAATAATATAATGCAAAAAGGGGCTATTTGACAGATAGCACCTACTTGTACAAACATGTATGCAGATAGCACCTTATTGCAGGCAGAATGTACCACAAATGCAAATATCACCTTTGTGCATTTGCCATTTTTACCTCTGATAATCAGGTTATTGGTTCAAATATTTTTGGGCAGCAAGATATGATTATTTGCCACTGATTTCTATCAAAAAGTGATTTTTGACCAAAAGTGCAGATAGCACCTTTTTGCATTAAGGGGGTGTAATGTTATGATGTATGTGGTGTAGGACTTCATAGAATGACAAATGGTATTCTAACTATACACTAGTTTAATACATGTAACATCTATGACTGCTTAGGTTGAGTGTTATACTAAGAGTGGTTGCTATACCAAATGGGGCTGTATTTATATGACAGTAGCAGGGGAACTAACTCTGTATAGCATGTAACAGTGCTGGTTAATTGGAACACAGACTGATGTAATAATATATGGTACATAATACAACAGGGGGCGAATATTATATAGGTGAAAATAGAAACAACCCAGCAGTCTTAATATTGTTATATATATTCAATTAAACCACAACGTTAAGTTTATGAACGCACTAAGTTTATGACCTTGACATTGGCAAGGGGTGGGCGGTGGGTCTTGGATTTGCAACAGGATGTTTGTTTGTTTGTTTGTTTATTGGTGTTTAACGGCCTATCAACAGCTAAGGTCATTTACGGCATGGCCAATGGGTTGGACTATCCCGTATTCAATCTGTCCATAATGAGGGAAATTCCCAAAATCAGAGCTCAATATTTACATAAACTATATATTCAGCCCTGAAATTAGAATATCCTGACCTGGTGCCAGGTCCATGCCACAACAGAGTCACTTAGCTCACCCCGAAAGTAATATGATTAGCTCTAATCTTATCACTTTTTTATTGGGGCATAAAAGGATTTAGCTCTTAAGTAGCAGGGGACCAAAAATGTACAGGAGGGCCAAACAATGTAATGTCGGCATTCCGGTAAGGATGAACGCCGATCGTTAAATTATCGTTCGTGTGCTCCCAATCCCAACCAACCACCCAATTGCTACAGGATGATAGAGGGTCATCTGACTAATGTGTGTATGAAATATCAGGGTGTTCCATGCAAAGAAACAGAAGTTATAAGACAGTTAGCCCAACGTTAAGCTTGTTGACGCCGTCGCCGGGGGGGGGGGGGGGGGGGGGGGGTATGCCATAAGCTCTTGTGCACTTTGTGCAGACAAGCTAAAAACCATATGCTGGTTTTGAATGGCATTCCAACAAACAAGTGCGTATTTGTTTGTTTGTTTGTTTGTTTATTGGTGTTTAACGGCCTATCAACAGCTAAGGTCATGTAAGGCCGGGCTAACGGGTTGTTAACAAGTGTGTAACAAGAGTGCCGTAAGTCACAAAATACGCCCGTCGAATATGGGCCAGACAGCGAAGATGCAGAAATGTGAAGCTGTCACCAAGGCAAGAATTTGAAACTCTATAGCATTATTTCTTCACATGTCGTTGTGCTAAACATGTAGACTAATTTAGGCAGAGATGTGTAAAGTAGAAATGATATAGAATTTGATACAAAAATGTAGACAAAATGGCTAAGTTAAAAATTAGATATTTTTGTAAAATAAATATTTGTTCGGTGCACATCTTCAATATGTGTAGAAGACGTGTGTATAGTTTCAGATCGATCGACTGAACTGTTTCAGAGGAGTTGTGTACACAAACTCGGTACCCTATATACACTTGTATAGAAAAATGAAGAAACTAGAAAATGTGTTCATAGAACACGGATGCCCCACATATTGCTTTGATAATAAATGAGGCCAAATGCCAAGTCAAAATATTTTTTTACCTGTGTGTTAAAGTTTTTGAAGCACCAAGTATGTGACCTTGACCCTGGGCTTGGCGGGAGCAGGACAAACGTGGATTTGGCACAGGGCGGTATAGGGCCATTAGAGCAATGTGTATATGAAATATCAAGCTGATCCGTGAATGGAAAGAGAAATTATAAGATATATACCTGAGCGTTAAAGTTTTTGAAGCACCAAGTATGTGACCTTGACCCTGGGCTTGGCATGGGCACGTGGATTTGGCACAGGGCGGTAGAGGACCATTATAGCAATGTGTATATGAAATATGAAGCAGATCGGTCGAAGGATGAAGAAAATGTTAAAAAGGTGATATTTTTGTTAATAAATACTTTTTCGGCATAAAAATATACCGTTTTTTTTAAAAAAACGGTCGTATTAAAACCTTAGCACAGATTTGAATGCAAACTTGTAAGTCATTGACCTTGGGGCACAGGCGCCGCATGAGTGGGACACAGAATGCAGAATGAATATATGGATGAAGACTAATAAGCATATGAAGTTTCAATTCAATGTGACTTAGGACTGCAGAGATACAAGGTATTTAAAAACGTTAACGCAGATTTGAATGCAAACTTCTAAGTCATTTAATCTTGACATTGGGGCACAGGGGCTGCATGAGTGGGACACATAATGAATATATGGATGATGACTAATAAGCATATGAAGTTTCAAGTCATTTGACTTAGGACTGCAGAGATACACAGCATTTAGAAACTTTAACGCATAATTCGGACGGATGGACGGACGGACGGACGGACGGACGGACGCACGCACGCACGCACGCACGCACGCACGCACGCACGCACGCACGCACCACGGATGTATGCACGGACGGACACACGGACACCCGGACGTCATTGTGATCACTATGTCTCGCTTACCGCAAGCGGACTCGACAAAAAACAGTAACAAAAGGCATAATTATGCTGAACATTATAAAACTTTCCATGATTGATTGATTGATTATTGGTGTTTAACGGACTATCAACAGCTAAGGCCAACGGGTTAGACTATCCCGTATTTAACCTGTCCATGAAAAGGAATTTCCCAAAATCAGAGCTCAATATTTACAAAAAATATATATTCAGCTCTGAAATTTCCTGACCTAGTACCAGGTCCATGCCACACCAAAGTCATTTAGCTCCAACCCCAAAAGTAGTATACTTAGCTCTAATCTTATTACTTTTTAATAAGGTATAACAGTATTTAGCTCTCAAGTATCCGGAGGCCGAATATGTACATGAGGGCCAAACTATGTAAGTCGGCATTCCGGTAAGAATGAACCCCGATCGTTAAATTACCCTTCGCGTGCTCCCGATCATCCACCCACAAGTGTGTATGCAACTAGAAATGGACGCTTGTCGACAAGCGCATGTGTATCCCCCTCCCCAGAGACACAAGAAGTTTGAAACTAGAAAATGTGTTCGTAGAACACGGATGCCCCACTTACTGATTTGATAGTATTTATAAAAGGGCCTTTGTTAGAGGATGTTATTGTTATTGACAACACCAAGTATGTGACATTGAACTGGGCCTTAGTGGGGGCATGATGTCTTAGTAGGTTTAGCATGATGGCGTGATACTATCACACCCAGCACTAGTGTCTGTTCTCCATTAATGTGTGTTTCCTATCCATTGATCTCTCTGGGCCCATGTACAATACCAGTTTTATCCGATAAATTTGACTGTGGATAAGTGCACAATCCTACGTCTGTCTGTTCAAAATAGGTGTTATCGTCAATTTCTATTGAGGTGATGACAAATCCGTCGTCAAATGTCTCATATTCAGTTTTATCGGGCTGACCAGAGAGTTTGAAACAATCATCACGTGAATAGCAGCTGACTGTGATATGTTCGTTGGAGTGTAATGAAGATTTGTCTTTTCTGTATTTGACTTTTATGTTTCTTGGTATATTTCCATCAACAGTAACAGACGGTACAGTTGCTCTTGAACTGGTAGATATTTCTGTGGCAGTACACACTCCTGCTGTGATCGATAGTTTCCATAGCCATTGTATTCTTGTGTTTTGTCATAAGGTAAATGTGGTACTGAGATGAAAAGAGTCCAAAAGACTTTAAATACTGTTGAAGAGAGCAGACGTTACAGTCAATATCCGTGAAAGTAGTATTTTTTCCACCACTGTAATTGGCAAGGTGTACTTCCATTTCTTCAACGCTGCCATATCTAGCATTGTTTCCATGAGGAAAAAATAATGTTTGACCCAGTTCGATTAACTGTGGAATATCCATGGGATGATCAATCTCGTATTGCACTCATCTAACTCCGCCTGACAATTTTTCTTTCACCTGTTTGTACATTCCCTTGGCGTCATACAAATGCTGCCATTAAATGTGCAATTTGTATGTACTACGTCCTTTGACCTTTGTCTTCGACCGTGTTTCCCTCTGAAACAACATAACATAATGGCATCTTTATTACGAGGCTAATCCCCTCACTGGCACCCTTGAAAATAAACAAGAGGCCCAAATGGGACGGTATCGCTCACTTGAAACTATTATACCCATTTTAATGTAAGTCAGAAATGTTGCAAACTGTCTATTATACATACCATCAAAATTGGTATTTCCACCATAGTTATAGTTGGCTTGAAAAATGTTTAAAGGGGCATTATATGAATTGTTTTAAATATTAACAAAATAAATAAATATGTTTTCACCATGGCCCTGTGTAAAGTGGTTTAATTGAAGATATATGACGATACTATGACCGCTGCTTGGTTTCTATTTTCAATGATATCGGTACATAAATATCATATTTGAAAGCAACAAGATAGCAATCTGATAGGTGAAACTAGAGCAAGTGAGCGAGGGCTCATGTGTACCCCCGGCCGCCGCCTGAACACAGCAACCAATTTGACCTTGACGTTGGGAATGTGGACGGCGGTGGTTGGTTATAGGATGAAAATACGGATGATGATAAACAAGTTACAAGTTAATCCCACTTATAGTTGCAGAGATACAAGGACATAAAAAACTGTGACGCAGTTTTGTAAAAACGTTGACGCAAATTTCAAAGTTATTTGACCTTGACCTTAGGAATGCGGGCGGCATGGGTAGGGGATAGGATGAATATAAGAATGATGATAAGCAAGTGTGTGAAGTTTAACGTTAATCCTACTTATATTTGGAGAGATACAAGGACTTAAAAAATCTTCAACGCAAATGCTACGGACGGACGGACGGACCGGACGGACGGACGGACGGACGGAGAGACGGACGGACGGACGGACGGAAGGACGGACAGACAGACGGAATTACGAAAAATATATACCCCTTCGTATGCCGGGGGTATATTAAAATAGACACAATCCAGCAGTCCTAGTATCGTCATATATCTTCAATTAAACCACTCCACACAGGGCCATGATGAAAACATGTTTTTAGTTTTTGAATATGTTTTCCAAAAAATTCTATAATGCCCATTTAATGTTTAGAAAAACAGGCTCAGCATTAACAAATGAGATGCTGAACAAATATGAATAAGCGATAAACAGTATATATATTATAACGGCATGGCCATATTCGGTCAAATGTAAAATTTCACCCCTACTTCACCCCTTTGGCCCCGCCCATTTTTAACCCCAGGGCCACTATTTTTACAAATCAGAAACAGTCGAGACTATTGATCATTTTAGCCAAGTTTCGCCAAAATTATGCTGGCGCTTCGTGAGAAGAAGATTATTTAATAATTTGACCAACTTTTCTACGGCGACCATCTTGAATTAGGCGATAGCTTTCATTTCAACTAATATGAAAAAAGATTCACCCACGAGTTATAACTTTGAATTTTGGCCAATATTGGCCAAGCGCTTCACGAGAAGACGACCTTTGAAATCTATAATAAAATAACTACCTTTTGACCTTTCTTGGCCATCTTGGATTATGTAATCATTTGATTTAGACAAAAAATTATATAACCATATTCGGTCAAATGTGAAATTTGACACCTACTTGGTCACGTCGCTTGGAATAGCGACGACCTCCATTTTAACAAATCTGAATAGAAGTAGCGCATATACCATCGAAGTTTGGTCAACATCGGCCAAACGGTACGCAAAATAAGACGTTGAAAAAGTGTTGATGTATGGAAGACAACAGACGGACATAAAGCGATAACAATAGCTCACTTGAGACTTTGGCTCAGGTGAGCTATCAAGGTGAACGCAAGTCCACAGTGAACTCGACCTTGAACGACTGACTGTACATAGGTGGTATGCAAAACGAAGCACCATCGCTAGACACACATTGTGGCAAGCCCGGCGAGGCACAGGGGTATATATTGAATGAATATATATAGTCTAGATGAAATAGAGGGTGATAACAAATTCTCTGTTAAAGTTGTTTGTCTTCGCTGATTATTGTTGGTTAGGACATATGTAGTAATATCCCGGGTGATGTGGAGTTGTCACCCTTGAGCAATTTGGAAAATCAAAGATGGCCACCATACATCAATAGTAATGTCAATGTGACCTAGGACTGCAGATATAATGTATTTATGAATGCAAACTTCTAAGTCATTTGACCTTGACCTTGGGGCACAGGGGCAGCATGAGTAGGACACATACTGAATAAATGGATGGTGACGGCATTTAACGACGACACTGGCTCGATGGCCTTGTATGTCGTCTCCCAAAAAGAAAGAAGGTGGATAAAAAGGAAACTGGCCTCAGTGGGCATAGCTGTTATTCGAATAACCCCCTCTTGTTCTTTAACGTGCCTAGGTGCTGGATTGCCCAGACTTTCCTTCAAATCTGTAGCCTATTTCATCAACATTGCAAAGTATACTTTAGTAGCAAAGTATACTTTGAGGGAGAAATTTTCATTTTTTTTTTAAATTTTTTTTTTAAATTTATTAATTTTTATTATACTGAATTTATTACATTATCACAGCCATTAAATGGCTGTGATAATGTAATAAATTCAGTATAATAATTCTGCATACTTTTAATCATGAACTATATGCATTTCAGGAAAAATAAATGATTACTCCCTCAAAGTATACTTTGCTAGTAAAGTATACTTTGCAATGTTGATGAAATAGGCCCCTGATGTATACACGGGACCGCCTTTTCAAAGTCTCCATCCGAAAATACTAGTCTAGGGTCAAAAGATTAACATAAGGATAATTGATAGGCCCTAGACTATTAGAGCAGGAAATACAGAGTATCTCAGAAATACTGACGACCTGGCCGAGAATCGAACCCGGATCCCCTCGGCTACGGTCTGCTCCTGGCAACAGGAGTCCAAAACATTTAGGCATATGTACTGCATGAATATCTTTCGAGCCACATATGCAGCTGCGCGTCAACTGCACTGTTTCGTTAAACTATTGAAAGTATGGGATTCTAAATACTAGAATAGTAAAGCAAATATATCAGTAGCCTAAATATCAGAGTTATCAAATAGCTGCAGTGAATAAATAGCACACATACATCAGAAACTGACTTTTAAACTACCACTCTTCAATAACGGGCCGGAAATATACTACTATGAATTGATATACATTGTACTTTAGTTGTAAACTTACCACAGAGTCCGAGTTTTCAGCAGCCATCTTGTGTAATTTCGCGCCAAAACGTAGCACGTATTCGCAGTCGCAAGTAGTAAGTAAGAAGTAGCAAGCCACAAGTCGCAAGTCACAAGTCGTAAGTAGTAAGTCGCAAGTCGCAAGTAGTAAGTCACAAGTTGTAAGTAGTAAGTAGCAAGTCGCAAGTAGTAAGTTACAAGTCGTATATAGTAAGTCGCAAGTAATAAGTAGCAAGTCGTAAGTCACAAGTCGTACGTGGTAAGTCGCAAGTAATAAGTGGTAAGTCACTTGTGGCAAGTCAAAATGTCCCTCCAGGGCTTCCGTACATACCTTTCCTGTAGCACATAATTTATTTATCTCTCTGCCATTATAATAACAATCAATGCCGTTGTGCTGAGAATTTACTCCTTGTTGCTAAGCTGTACCAGGATTAGTTTACGGTCACGTTATCAATTGGCCGACTGGTTCCTATATTGCATTAGCGAGCCGGGCCCAAGGTACACTAGTACCACTTCCGTTGGTTGAGAAGATGGCGAGGGTCCTACCTTGTAGATATTTAATATCAGAGTAAAATTGGGTATGACTTAACAAGCGTAGTGTCGTTCATACCACAAAGCGCCTGCGATACATGCGGACAGACGGTCATGTGTGGGCTGACAAGCAATCGGAACACGAGTCTGCGAAATAGCTGTGCATACCTCTCAATGGAGTTAAAATCCCAAGGTCGATCGTAGTGTACAAACCTTTATAATCCAGTATCAGCTCAACGTTACACAACGGCCGTGTCCTGGATTTGTTATCATTGAAATGTGTCGACCGTTGTGCCGTTTCCTGGATTTGTTATCATTGAGATGTGTCGACCTTTTACATAGGCGGAAGACTACGGAGCCCCACAGGGGACAAAATTTTTTTTATTAATTCTTTCGAATTTATTAAAAAACAAAATTATTAAATGTTTTTTATTCTCTTTGCTACATGTACATGTACACACACAAGATATACAAACAGTTCAATGAACAAAGTACATATATTAGTAATTAATCGATTGTATGTAGTGCTCTTTTAGGTCATTCCAGTATAGTTTGTACAATTCAGCAGTTAGACCATCTGATTCTGGCTTTTCATGTTTTTCATTTCCTTTATTGCTGTTACACATTCATATTCATTAATGTAACCCTCACTAAAAAGAATTATACGTCTCCCGCGGAGCTCCGTAGAAGACAGAGAAAAGTGTGCATAATATATTCCGAGTCATGTGCTCGATATACATGCAACAGCATTGCTGTCGGCTGGATATGTGCTATGTTATGTATAAGTTATTGTTCACATGTTGGACTTTTGAGAAATTAAATGCAAGGGAGCGGTAGCGACCTTTGCATTTAGTTCCTTAAACATCCAATATGTGAATAATAACCTATTTATAGTTTTACTATGCATCTCCCATCCGAGTATTTATTTTCCATTTCCTGTCGAACAGTTAATTAAATCTGGTACATGTAATATGTAACATATTGGGGTTAAATGTATATTTCGTTTGATTTTTTGTTTGTTGGGGTTTAACGGCATATCAACAGCTAAGGTCATTTAAGGCCGGGCCAATGGGTTTAGTATTAAATATTACCTGTACAAATGGGGGTGGGGGGTATTCAGATATTCAGATATTCAGAACTGAATATTTACACAATAAAAAAAATATATATTCAGCCCTAAAATCGGAATAATCATGATCTGCTGCCATGGTCCCCGCCACACCAGAATCACTTGGCCCCCTCCCAAAAGCAGTAGCATCAGTAATTATCTTACTACTTTTATAATGGGCAATAACCCAATTCAACTCCCAGGTAATAGAAGAGCCCAAAATAAAAACGTACCTGAGGTGTAGATATAAAAAATACTCCGGATGGCATATCGCCGGACCCACCTAGCAGTCTCCGCTCGGTCGACGAACAAACGGTGCTTGTTGTTCGAAAATATAGTAAACTATTTCAATTAAGAAGTCCCCCCCCCCAACCCGAACTATTGGATCCGCCCATGGCGCTCGCCCGACCATCCACCCACATATTTCGTTTGAATAGTGATGCCAGCGTGTTTGAGAACTGGTTGACTAAACATAATCAAAGTACTGAAATAATGTTATCTCCACAGAAACTGATCGGTGTGTGTGGTGTAAAACACACTGGTGTAACTTGCAGGGTCAGTACTGAAATATATAGAAATCATCCACCCCCTTTAATGCTAGCCCCGTACTGTCCCGTGAATGCTAAAGATAATAGCTGCCGTATTTATAAATACGCACGAAATGTCTTGATTCGTATCTTCCAGAATTTAACTGAGAAACTGAGCACAAAACTGTTAAAACTATAGAGAATAGTATATGTAGAGTTTTAGATACAAAGCAAGACGTACCAAAACGCCATAGGATACATGTACGTTGGCACAGGGCACTATTTTCTTGGTCGTACTCGCCATTTAGGCGTAGCACGACAATGGCTGCCCTCATAGAAATGTGCGCGACACAATATGCTATATCAAGGGAGATAACATATAATAAGTGAACTTGCAAAGTGTACGGTTAACAGAGATTTACCATAACTGTTTACATACATACATGTACGAGTCGGTGGATACGATAATATAATATGCATTATCAGATTACCACAGCTACACTGCCGCCTGCGCTAATTTTGCCCATATTTGTCAATGTCTTTACTTGAATATTGTGCTTGAAATCAAGCAGATTGATTGACTGAGCCTGGGCTGTGCTACAGCCCAGGCTCAGACAATCAAATTGCTTGATTGCGAGTTGAAATTACCATATTGGTAATTTAAACTCGCAATCAAGCAATTTGATTGTCTGAGCCTCCTGGGCTGTAAGAAACGTTCATGATGTTGGTAAGATTAACGCATGCGGTACTGTATATTTGTACTAGATTGGTATCAGGGCATATTACATGCACACAGCAATGCACCCGACCCGACCATCTTAGTTGCGATATTGGTATACCACAAACTATACATGTGTGTTTGTTTGTTGGGGTTTAACGGCATATCAACAACTAAGGTCATTTAAGGCCGGGTTAATGGGTTTAGTACTAAAGTACATGTACAAATGCGGGGAAGATCCCAAAATCAGAACTGAATATTTACAATAAAAAACTATATAGTCAGCTCTGAAATGAGAATAATCCCGATCTGATGCCAGGTCCTCGTCACAACAGAATCACAAAAGAGCGAAAGATAAAAATGTACATAAGGGCCAAACCAGGCAAATCGTGATTCTTATAAGGAGGAACACCTACCGTTAATTTACGCCGTCACGTTCACCCGACCAACGACCCACCAAACTATAAGTTAATGTTTTGTGAAAACCAAGTACAGTGGAACCCCTATAAACCGGACACCACGAAAACATATGTGATCTTATTTTTAATGAGTTTCTTGGTCATTTATCTCTGGTGAAAGCGTCTGTTCCTGATCGTATAGCACACAACTAGTGCTCAGAATGATCAAATGCCTGATTTACAGTGAAACCTCACTAATAGTATTTATCATTTATTGGTGTTTAACGGCCTAGTCATGTAAGGCCGGGCAAACGGGTTCGATCCCACATGTAACCTGCTGCATTGTGGGGGGGGGGGTGGTCCCAAAATTAGTACGGAATATTTACATCTAGAAAAAATAAATTCAGCCCTGAAATAAGAATAACCTGACCTGGTACCAGGTCCATACCACACTAATTTGAAAGTCACTTCTCCGATACCCCTAAAATAGGATTACGAATAATCGTAATACTCACATAAGGGATATAACCAGATTCAACTGTCACATACAAAATGCCATTGACGTACATGTATGTGAGGGCCAACCAGGCCTCCAGTCGGAATTCCGGTAAGAAAGAACCCCGATCGCTAAATTACCCATCACATGCTCCCACCTGCCACCTCCCAGGGTGTCCGGTTTAGAGAGGTTCCACTGTATATGTGTGTCGCTAGGATCATAATTTGGAAGCAAATCCAGGTTTGCTTCTGTTTAAAATGAAAGATAAATAGTGTCATATTTTGCTCAAATACTTGAAAATGTATGCTGTTTGGCGTTGTCGGAAATGGGTACACATGTACTGTTAATTGTGGCTGTGACTGTCTAAACAGGGTTTATTTATTTAATGGTGTTTAACGGTGCTAGAGAATAGTAGGTTAGTGCCGTGAATGGAAAACAATATCTGGCAAGGCTTAGGAAACGGGATGGGCGAGGCTCTGCCGAGCACATCCCGTTTCCATGCCGCGCCAGATATTTTATTTCCCATTCACGGCACTAACCTACTACTCTATTTATCCCGTCAACACCTACAAATGGTTTTAAAATGCAAAAACAAAAATAACCCCAGCCACCGCACATATACATACGCAGTGATTAGGTCGTATTGACAGGATATCGGAAATGTTTCACGGCACACACGCACTGTGTTGACGGGATAAAAAATAGTATCATTACCGGTGTCTATATTCATAAAAAAGTAAAATGTGTTTATTATAATGTCACCCCTATTGAAAGGGCCAGTACAATCAGTACTTCCCAATTCCTATCCTTTATGCCAGGTACTCGGCAGGAAGGCAATTGGTACCCTTATATTTAACTAGCTGACGGCTCACCAACCGGCCACATCGGTCCGAGCGGAGGCTCGAACCATCGACCTCCCAGTTGCAAGGCGGGGGCCGTATCCACTAGTCCACAGCGACTGTTTCATATGCGCATCTGCCAAGCTGACGTGGGCTGCAACGCCAATACTCATTCCTTACCGTATACAGTTTAGTACGGAACCCCGCAGGGGAAATGGATTTTTTTTATTAATTCGTTCCCACGAAATAACAACTCGTTCCCTCAATATAACAATTCGTTCCCTCGAATTAACAATTCGTTCCCACTGTTCCCTGAAAATTAGTTCCCCCAAATTAACAATTCGTTCCCTCGAATTAATAATTCGTTCCCACGATATAACAGTTCGTTCCCACGATATAACAATTCGTTTCTGAGGGAACGAATTGTTATTTCATGGGAACGAAATGTTAAATTGAGGGGAGGAATTGTTAATTCGTGGGAACTTATTGTTAAATTGAGGGAACGAATTGTTATTTCGTGGGAAGGAATTAATAAAAAAAAAAAGAATTCTACGTCCCCTGCGGGGCTCCGTAGTTTAGAACCGGAAATCATCGATTGCCTATTGAAACTGGTAGATGGTCGGGCATACAACATTCAGATCGCAAATGTATTATATGTAACGCCAACAACTTTAGGGATGAGTTTCATTATCTTTTAGTTTGCCAAGCATGTTTGGAATCACGTAAGAAATTCTTAAAGAAATACTAGTATCTACATCTAATATGTCCAAATGATATTACATTCAAGGAACTTCTTAACACAGCATCTGAGTCAAAGTTAAACACGTTAAGCTTATGTATTGCTGAAATTATATTGTTTTTTCAGCAAATACTAAATAAAATCTGCATTCATTTGATATTAATATTAATAGTTTTAATGGTAGACGTATTATTTTATTTAACTTACATAATTACATGTCTACTATGTCTAATTCTTGGAATTATTATAGGAATGAATGGCCTTTTTGTGGAATTTATCGGGGTATAAACTTGGAAAAGTCGCGGGAATACTGGCCTTCGTCCAGTATTCCCGCGACTTTTCCAAGTTTATATCCCCGATAAATTCCACAAAAAGGCCATTCATTCCTTATAATTCCAGCATTTGAAATAAATTCATCAAGAAATATGTTTATTTTGACAGACGGCAGCCATTGGTTTATATTGACAGCACTGACAGCGCACCTGTAGAAAGTAGTTCGGCGTGGGAGTTTACTGGGATATACATTTTGGACACAGACTTGCTACGGGCCATTCAAATGTTAGGGAACTGTGTACATATGTTTGTGCTGGAATTATTTTATGTCATACTATTGAAGGTATGAACGTATACACCCAATTACCATGATGAATGGGTGATCTCAGACGCTCAACACAAGGACCATGTGTCGTTTTGTTGTACGTATGCAATCACCGAATTCGTCGATTCATGACTATTATTTAGTTTGCGTTTTGATCTGTATATATGTATACTTAATACAATTATAGCTGTTACTATACATGTTCGTATATGTAACCACATGATAATAGTATATCCATACATGCCATTCACATGTTTTGATGACATCATGTGACTATACCTCTTTGTTGTTATTGCTACTCTCTAATATCTTTGATCTTATAGTGAACATTTCCAATATTGTTTAAAGGAGACATGATCACACTAGCGGTTACCTCTTTTGACTCTTCTACGATCGCTCGTTGAAAGAGATGAAAACCACGTACTTTCATATTGCTTAGCGACACGATGGGCTCTTACCTGCTTTCGAGTTTCGACCATTTGTGTGAGGGCATGCTACATGTTACGGTACATCATTAGTGTGCTTAGTTAACACTTTCAACACCAAGTAACTTAATAGGATGTTCCATGCCAATGTTTCACGCTATTTCATTAATTTTGTTCATTCAAATTTTCCCATTCTTCTAAAAGGGTAATCTGTACGACGTTTAAAATTATTAACAAACAGTGGAGATCCTGATGAGACGGCTCGTTACGAGCCGGCTCATCTGGATCTGCACTGTAAGCAAACATTGTCTCTATAGAGGTCTGTGGTGTTGAAAGGGTTAACTCGGTCTCGATCTCATTTTATTTGGACATCGAGCATAGTGGGTTGACATGTTATAATTCTACTTACAAAGAAAGCGATATAAATGTTTGTTTGTTTGTTTGTTTGTTTGTTTGTTGGGGTTTAACGGCCTATCAACAGCTAAGGTCATTTAAGGCCGGGTCAATGGGTTTAGTACTAACTCCCATATAGTACCTGTACAAGTACATGCATCGTGTTTATAATGAAGTTTAATAAAGAACTTGACCAGCACAACGCGTGCCATGTATGTGATATTCCCACAATGCACCAGCCTAAATTATCGCGTCTAGCAAATGTTCATTGTGCAGTCCCTGTCTCGACGCAATAATATTTCCAGTATTGTCAATGTACGAAATTTCTCCCAGGATATACTCTATTTTATTGAACATTTATACACCGACTAGAGCTACCATTAGTAAAGGACTCTTTTGCAACCAACCTCACTTCTTAAACTACTGATATTGTAGTATTGATACCAAACACCAACGAATACTAGTAATTTCATCAATAACTAACAAGTCCCCATCCTATACAGATATATGTTGTTGTTGAACATACAAATTATTATATGTATACATGTACGCACTCATATACCACTGCGTGGTCAGAGATTGATGCCAAAATAAAGGATATGTTCTGATCTGTTCTGTTCTGACTACTTTCTTTGGTGGGGAGTCTTGTACTATACATGTAAATAGACTATTCATATTTTCGTAACGAACATGTCATATACATGTATGTCCATCTCGTGATGTGCAATGTTCATATTTCGCTAGTGCCTAAATATGGACATTTCACATCACTCGATGAATCATTATACATATTAGACCATCAATCCCTGGTATTAGGCGCTCTGTATATATATAGTAAAAACTCTCTAAACCGGGCACCCTGGGAAGTGCCCAGGGTGTCCGGCTTAGAGAGGTTTCATTGTAAATCAGCCATTTGATCATTCTGAGCCAAACATTATCACCGGAGATAAATTACAAGGAAACTCATCAAATATAAGATCACAGGTGTTTTCTTGGTGTCCGGTTTAGAGAGTTTCCACTGTATATGAATGTCATATTTGTTAAGGCCTCGTCCAGTATTCCCGCGACTTTTCCAAGTTTATATCCCCGATAAATTCCACAAAAAGGCCATTCATTCCTTATAATTCCAGCATTTGAAATAAATTCATCAAGAAAATGTGTTTATTTTCCGTTTTCTTAAGAATTATTTTAACTGCGCCTCACGGTTACGGAAAGTAGTTCGGCATGGGAGTATACTGGGATATCAATTTTGGACAGAGACTTGCTACGGGCCAATCAGATGTTAGCAGTGTCTGCAAACAGTGTAGATCCAGGTGAGACGGCTCATCAGAATCTCCACGAGCCAGATGTTCTGTCTGTAAAGCATTTGACTTAAGTCACCTTGCGTTACAGACAGAGAATTCGGGTTAGATCTGCACTTTTGCAAGTAATTTTCATATTTAAAAAAAAACATGCCCTGCTTATATTATGGATTAGTTTGAATATGATTTTTTGCCAATTGGATTGGTACTTAAATTAACATATCACTGTCTATTCTAGTTACATGACGTGCAGTCTCAAGGTGCATGATCACGTGGTTACAACAACAGCAACGTCGCCCACTCTAAAGTAAGTATTATTTGACATAACGGATTTTGATGAAATATGGCGCAGCAAACGCGTCTTCATGAGATGCATTCGGTGGTCCATGGAGTTTGGCACAGACACAGAAACCGATTCTTCGCCATATTTCATAAAAATCCGTTACGTAATAAGGAAAATAAACAAGAGCTGTAGGAGAACAGCATAGCTCGACTACGAGGGTTGTCGATGTACACATAGCTTGACAAACAAGGTGGCCGCGGCCTGCATAAAAACCTTAGCCAAGGTTGACTAAAAAACCTTAACCAAGGGAAATTAAGTAAGTAATTCAAGGTTAAATGTAGGTCAATGTCAGATATAGGTCAGGGGTTATTGATGTACATCACTAGGAGATGAAGTTTTCCAAGTATGGTTGCTGTAGGCCCAGGAATATTCCATATACAAGCTTGACTAAACACCTTAACCAAGGGGAAATAAGAAAGTAATCCAAGGATAAAAGTAGGTCAAGGTCAAATATAGGTCAGGGATTATTGATGTACATCACTAGGAGATTAAGTTGTCCAAGTGTGGTTGGCGTAGGGCCATGAGTATTGCATCTACAAGCTTGACTAAAAACCTTAACCAAGGAGAATTAAGTAAGTAATTCAAGAGGAAATGTAGGTCAAGGTCAAATATAGATCAGGGGTTATTGATGTACATCGCTATGAGAAAAGGTTGTCCAAGTATGGTGTTAGTATGCACAATAGTATTCCATGTACAAGCTTGACTAAAAACCTTAACCAAGGGGAATTAACTAAGTACTTCAAAGTTAAATGTAGGTCAAGGTCTAAATAAGGGGAAGTCAGTGTGTTGATGTACATCACTAGGAGATGAAGTTGTCCAAGCATGGTGGGTGTAGGGCCAGGAATATTCCATATACAAGCTAGACTAAAAACCTTAAACAAGGGGAATTAACTAAGTAATTGAAGAGGAAACGTAGGTCAATGTCAAATATAGATCAGGGGTTATTGATGTACATCCCTATGAGAAAAGGTTGTCCAAGTATGGTGTCTCACTCTGTATGCACACTAGTATTGCATGTACAAGCTTGACTAAAAACCTTAACCAAGGTTGACTAAAAACCTTAACCAAGAGGAATTAACTAAGTAATTCAAGGTTAAATGTAGGTGAAGGTCAAATATAGGTCAGTGGTTGTTGATGTACAGAGTGGCCTGCGGTTCTCTTACCAGGCGAATTGCAATTCCTGGAGCGCAGGATTGCAATTCGCGTTCCCATTAATTGCAATTGGACCGCAATCGGACTGCAATCATGTGACTGCGGTCCAAAGAGTTGGTTGCGGAATTGCAATACTTATATCGCAGTTAGCGCTGCGCTCCGCTTTTAATTGCAGTTTACTTTAAACTGCGAAAGAATGACCGTTTTACGCTGCGCTCTGCGGTCAAACCAGCGGACAGCTCTGCTTGACCAATGCGGCAATAAAATCGAAATAGTTTACAAACATATCCGTGTTCCAATCCAAAATGTTATCCCATCTATTTCATTCAAAGTGGCTAGAAAGTCAGCGGTATTGGTGATCTGTTTTTTTGGTGTGCAAATATAAAGCGGCGGGTTATTGCGAGACAAACAGTGAAACATTGACCTTGACAATTTCTTGGACAAAACAAAATGTCGTCACTGCTGTTCCGAATATCAAGAACACATTAATAGACACCACCATACTCACAATATATTTATTTTCATATAAAATCAAATTATAATGTGTGTTCTACGGTATAATATTGCAAAACTAAGCATCAATTTTTGCGTTTTTGTTTACTTTTTCGTCGGTATTAAATTACGTTTTTCCTATTCTGTTAACATTATTTCGACGCGATCCTATAGTCGACATGACAATTTCTGAGATCAACACAACTTTTCATAATGTCTTTCAATTTCAAGCTGCAAGGAGACAGTGAATTGCATATTAACCATAATAACATGGTGAACATATTGATAATAATTTTAAAAGAAAAGCATATTTTAATTTTCGAAACCTGATCATAAACAAAATATTAAAAATTTATTTTGGAATTAGATTTATATTACTACGCAAACGTTCTGTTCTGTTCTGGCTGTTGATTTCTATTGGCCCGAATCAAATTTTGTGAAGATAATATTTATTCCGGTGATAGCCATTTCTTTAAAATTAAATAAACGGTTTACTTGTGTCACAGAGTGAGAAAGATAAATAACGGCCCGGAATCGAACCAGGGACCTCATGTTTACTGTACCATGCCCATGGCTCTACCGAGCAAGCTAACAAGGCACAAAGATCATACACACTTCATCCCATGGTCAGTTGCGTACTGTGACATTCTTCTCCGCCAAATTGAAATTCGTCCTCGAATTCTATGTTTAATTTTTTGTCTCCGAATTCCATATGTTTGGGTACAATTTGGGAGTATTTATCAGTCGCGGTCCTTTGTTGGGCAACAGAATACTCAATTATCGTCCGTACCCAGAGTTCCGGTGCTCCATAGGTTTTTCCTGCAGAGTACCGAATCGGATCTCATTCGCACTTTAGCTGTTAATTGTGACATATTTTTCTGTACTTATTACACAGAAATGAATAAGTATAATACTGACATTTCTTTCAATTGAAAAATACAGAAAATATGTCGCAATTAACAGTTGAAGTGCAAATCAGATGTGATTTGGTACTTTGCAGGGGAAACCTACGGAGAGCACCATTATACGATGCGGGAGTATTCTGCAGAGTTACTTCCCGCAACTACGTTGGGCGCTAAATGTCACAGGGTGAGAAAGATGTGCACCAGCCCTGAATCGAACCGGGGATCTCTGGTTTACCACACCATCGCTCTACCTGCTGAGCAAACCGGGCACAAATACACATTTATTCACCATAGTGATCACTTCATTCAACCAAAAATTCACAAGTTAGAAGTTATGCCAAATTATTACAGTCAACGTCACAGATTATGCTCTTGGCAACATTAGCGGACACAAATTTGTCCATCAATTTGATCAAATAAACAACGGAATCTGACAGATAACACTACGACGGCGCATGGAAACATCATTATTCTGGTACTTGGAATCAAAATGGTGGATATAAGATCAATATGTGAGGCGCTGACGGAACCTTTAACATTTTTTATCACGATAGCAGCTACAGGATTGTTGGACGCATTTATTTAGAGAAACAAGAGATTACAATGGATTGGATAATATACTAAGTGACCTTTTGTTCTAACGTACACCAACATAGAGGATTAAATTTGCGACAATGTTGGATTCTGGATTTTGTGGACAGGTGACAGAAATCGGAGCTGGATAAGAACCGACAGACGTGATTCTGAATATGCGTGCTTGGTCTGTGGTTTTTCTTCCAGATCATGTGCATGCATGTTTTAATTTCACGTCATGTCAAAGCAGCACTATTGAATTATAATGAATAACTTTAATATTCTACACCAGAATTAAAGTTCATTCATCGTCTGATGTGTAACTGATGAATTAAGGTAAGTTACTTGTATATGACAACTTTTGCCTCACCGCGATCGTGGAGGGGGCATTTAGTGTTACCCTTGACCTTGTCCGTTCTTCCGTCCGTCACCAACCTAGTAACTCGAAAAACTTTTAAACCGTAATAGCTACATACATGTACCTGAAACAAACTTGGTACATGTATGTTTGATTCGACCCCATGGTCATGGATTATCTCCCCCTTTTCAAGTTAGAATTTTCCCACAATTTTGTCTTGTAGCTCGTAAAACTTTTAAACCCTAATAGCTACACAGCTGAAACTTGGTATGTCCTTATGATGAGTAGATTTGCAAAATTTATTTTCATTCGACCCCCGAGTCATGGATTATATCCCTCTAATTTTTTAATTAGAATTTGAAAATTTTGCCTTGTAACTCGTAAAACTTTTGTAATAGCTACAGCACTGAAATTTGATATGTAGCTTCCTTATGATGAGTAGATGCGGAAAGTTTATTTTGATTTTTGATTCTAACCCCGTGTCATGGATTATCTCTCCCTTTTGGACACTTGAATTTTGCCTCGTTTACTATCAAAGCGATATGTGGGGTATCCGTGTTCTATGAACACATTTTCTAGTTTAGTTATCTCCCTTTGTTTTTTTGCGCACTGATTTGTCCGGAGCATAACGCGAACACCCTTTGCAATATTTTTTATGAAACTTAATACATGCATAGGTCTCACTGGACAGGGCGGAGCTAGCGTTAAAGGTACATGCCCACTCAGTAGGCACAAAATGTTCTTTATGTCAGAGACATCATCGGAGACATTTTCTGGCCAGATAAACAATCATTTACCATTACCCACGTATTGTTTGGCATTATTATACATTTTATATCAGAAGAAAATTTCCACATTGATATCAGGGACGATAACCGTGTTTCCTTAAAATGTTAACGGACATTACTATTTATTCTCTGTATTTATTTTTTGATGTGCAATGATCATACTTTATAATCTGTCAATATTTTTTTCAGTTGATGCATTTAATTTAATAGTATAAATAATTATAAAATATCATGCCCCATTTGCACATGAAAATACCGATACCGCCGCGCGTCACTATCAGTAAAATAAATATCACCAAATGATTATATCTGTATAGCGGGCACTCGTAATGTTTATAACTAGTGGAATAGTGACAATTATACACTTATTTAATTCCCATAAAGAGCATTTTTAGCCTACTGAGTGGGCTTGCACCTTTAAAAAGGGGTTGGACAATTGTTGTCGCGACCGCCTGCGGACAGTGCGATATATACTGAGCAAAACTGGAAACGTCCCTCCATGTTTAAGGAATGATTCATCAAAAACCAAAAGGGTTACTTTTAAAAATCAAAATGGAAAAACAAGTTCATTCATTTCTGTATCAAAGCCAATAAATTGTATTTGGATATCTTGTTAAATATTCGAGAGATAACCGGCCAAGGGCGGTAGGGGTCAACATCAAAAATCACAAAAACTCAGAAATGTGTTACTTAATGTTTAGAGATGGAATTTCAATAAGTAATGTGGCAAATTCAGTAAATCTCGTTAGTACCGAGTGTGGCCACCATTTGCATGAATGCATGCAATGATCCTACGCCGCATCGACGTGACGTAACGCAATACCAGTGCGTTGGGCAAATTCCTCCATTCCCGTTGTAACGCCCGTGTAAGATCGCGAACATTGTCAATCTGATGGTTAGCTCGTGCTTTGCGGCCCAGCTCATTCCATATGTGTTCAATGGGATTGAGATCCGGGGAGACCGCGGGCCATGGCATGACGTCGACGTTGTTTTCACACCAGGACCATGCTGACGGATAAATGGTAAGGCATGTGCATTTAGAACATCTGCAACATAACGTTGTGCATTGATGTTGCCCTGTACAACAACCAAATCTGTCTTCCGGTTTCCCATGATCCCACCCCAGACCATTACGCTCCCTCCCCCAAACCTGTTCTTCTCAACAATGCAACAATCGGTGAATCTTTCATTTTTACGCCTGTATACCCGTAATCTTCCGTCAGCATGACTAACTGTGAACCGAGATTCATCGTGAACAAAACTCGGTTCCAGTCAGCCCTTCTCCATTCAGATGACGTCGCGCCCATAACAGTCTGGCAGCACGGTGACGTTGGGTCATTATCTGACCAGTGTACGGGCGGCGTGCCCGGATTGGTTGGGCGTTACGACGTAACCGGTTGCGAATGGTCTTGCCTGAGACACCGTATCGCCTAGCAGTGACTGTGGCTGCCAATCGACGTTGACGTAAGTGCGTCAACGTAATGTAACGATCGGCTCTAGCCGTCGTTACACGAGGCCTACCAGGTCGCTGCCGGTCGTGAACTGCCCCAGTCTGCTGGTACCGGGCTGCAAGACGATCAATCGTCTTCCGACAGCAACCAAACCGAGGTGCGACCGCCCTGGCGGCCATCCCACCCGCAAGCATCCCAATTGCCTGATTTCGCTCGTTTTCGGAAAGCCGTGGCATATCGAAAACAGTGAAAAATTAAAAAAGTTTTTTAACTTTCCGAATAGCCCCTATCGCATGAATGGTACGACATGAAGTGAATCACCTTATCGATGACAAGTATAGCGTGCACGTGCAAAAAGTGGAAATCAACGTTCCGGTCACTGGCCGCTGTGTAAACCGTGTGTATCGGCTAAACTCTACACGATCGTATTCTGAACATCGCCACGGTTTAAAATACATGTACTTTGAACATGTGGTACATACATAGACAGAGCTACACCGGCTATAAAACAGGGACGTTTCTAGTTTTGTTGAGTATAGTCTGCACATTGACGTCCATCTGTATTTTTTTTTGCCGAGCCTGCTTGCGGAAAGCGAGACTTAGTGATCACAATGACGTCCGTGCGTCAGTCCGTCCGAAATCGGTGTATGTTTTTAAATACCATATTCTAAGTCACATTGACTTGAAACATCAAATGCTTATTAGTCATCATCCATATATTCATTCTGTGTCCCACTCATGCGGCCCCTGTGCCCCAAGGTCAAGGTCAAATGACTGAAATTTTTGTTAAAGTTTTTGCATACCTTATATCTCCACAACACTTACCCAGATTTGCTTCAAACTTCAGATAATTCTTTATTATCATCCGTATTTTCATATTATAGCCCACGCATGCGACCCACATGCCCAAGATCAAGGTCAAATGACTCAAATTTGCATTAAAGCTTTTACATACGTTAATTCAAACTTCAAATAAATATACTCCGACACCATCAAATGCCTCGGTGGCTCAACATGCGGCCAATGGCCATCTGATTTTTATTGCCGTAGGTTAAAGTTTTTAAGAACACTATATCTCAGAAACAGCTTCGCCAATTCACTCGAAGCTTCACATGTGTGTTTATCATCATCCATATTTTCATTCTATGCTCAACCCTTGCAACCCCTGTGCCCAATTATCAAGGTCAAATTACTTTGAAATTTACCTCAAAGTTTTTGACATGCCTGCATGTGGACAGTGCGATATAGTTGTCACATTGGCCTACATACGTACGTACATCCATATGTATGTCACTTTGTGCGTCCGGTTAAATTTTTTTTATTTAAGGTTAAAGTTTTTAAAGGTACATGCCCACTCAGTAGGCACAAACTGTTCTTTATAGCAATTAAATAAGTGTATAATTGTGTCACTATTCCACCAGTTCTAAAAATTATGTGTGCCCGCTATCCATATATAATCATTTAGTAATATTTATTTTACTGATAATGACTAGCAGTGGTATCAAGCTATTTTCATATTCAAATGAGGCATGATATTTTTATGCCACCGGGTTTCGAAGAAACGGGTGGCATATAGTGTTTGAACCGTCATTCCGTCCGTCCGTCTGTCCGTCCGTCACACTTTTCGGTTAACCACTTTGTCACAGTTTCTCAAATATGCTGCAGGTGGCATCCGCGTTCGACAGACGCATTTCTTGTTTTTAATAATTTATGCTAATTAAAGGTACATACCCACTCAGTAGGCACAACAATTAAAGTCATGTGTATTCTCAGTTATTTGTAGGAATTAAATAAGTGTATAATAATTTTTTTCATATTCCACCAGTTCTAAACATTACGAGTGCCTGTTATATGGATATAATCATTTAGTAATGTTTATTTCACTGATAGTGACACGCGTGATATCAGGCTAATTTCATAGGCAAATGGGGCATGATATTTTTAATTACTTATACTAATTAAATGTGTTTCCCTGAAAAAATAATGTTTTCGACAGATTATAAAGTATGATCATTGCACATCAAAAAATAAATAGTAATGTCTTGGTAACATTTTAAGGAAACACAGTTATCGCCCCTGATAGCAGTGTGGAAATTTACGTCTGATATAAAATGTATAATAATGCCAATAAATATGTGAATTAATGGTGAATTAATGTTCATTTTGCCCGAAAATGTCTCAGATGAACATTTTGTGCCTACTGAGTGGGCATGTACCTTTAAGAACACTATATCTCTGAAACCGCTTCACCAATTCACTCGAAACTTCACATATGGTGTATTTGTCACCCACATTTTCATTATTATTTATATGTGCCCAATTTCACGGTCAAATTACTTTGAAATTTCCCTTAAAGTTTTTGTTGGGCCCGCTTGCAGACAGAGCGATATAGTTGGCACATTGGTGTGCATTCAGGATAAAGTTTTTGGTTTAAAGTGTTTTTTTAGTTAAAGTTTGTGGGTATACTATCAAAGCCTCGGCGGGTGCGGCACGTTTTTACGTCGACGGGCTAAACCTTTGTTGCAATAAAAAAAATTGTTTGTACTATCAAATGCCTCGGCGGGCACGACATGCAGGCCATGGCCATCTAGTTATTATGGCAAGCGATTTGATCAGTCGGCCATCGCACCATGACTAGTTTAGCACTTGATCAGTCGGCCATCGCACCAGGACTAGTTTAGCACTTGATCAGTAGGCCATCGCACCAGGACTAGTTTAGAACTTGATCAGTCGGCCATCACACCAGGACTAGTTTAGCACTTGATCAGTCGGACATCGCTCCAGGAATAGTTTAGAACTTGATCAGTCGGCCATCGCACTAGGACTAGTTTAAAACTTGATCAGTTTACCATCTCACCAGGACTAGTATAGCACTTGATCAGTCGGCCATCGCACCGGGACTAGTTTAGCCCTTGATCAGTCGGCTATCACACCAGAACAAGTATAGCACTCGATCAGTCGGCCATCGCACCAGGACTAGTTTAGAACTTGATCAGTCGGCCATCGCTCAAGGACTAGTTTACAACTTGATCAGTCGGCCATCGCTCCAGGACTAGTTTAGAACTTGATCAGTCGGCCATTGCTCCAGGACTAGTTTAGAACTTGATCAGTCGGCCATCGCACCAGCCACCAGGACTAGTTTAGCACTTGATCAGTCGGCAATCTCACCATGACTAGTATAGAACTAGATCAGTCGGCCATCGCTCCAGGACTAGTTTAGCCCTTGGTCAGTCGGCCATCACCAGTCAGGGTTGGCAATTTCCCGGGAAATAAGAGTATTTCCCAGGACAGCGGGAAATACCGGGAAATACTGGGAAATACCGGGAAATACTGGGAAATACCGGGAAATACCGGGAAATACCGGGAAATATGAATCTTGGTGGTCTTTTTCATTCCAAAATGTCAAGATGAGTCTCTATATTCCCCTATATCTACTATGGTTTATATCTGTGTAGACTGATAAACCTACAGGTAAAACATTCTGGAATAAAAAAAGAAATAATAAGTTTATTTAGAGAAAAAAACACATCATTATTTTCTAGACAATTTTCTTCCCTATTTACAAGTCTATGTTAAGTATTTGCCAACTGTCTATTTTATTGTATATGGAACACCCCTCATTACTATAGTAATCTGCCACTAATAAAAGCTGCTTTTGGAATTTTGAGAAAATCCCTGTTGATAACGGATAATCCATGTACAGTGTAAGTGTAATTGTTTTACAACTTGACATGACCATATACAGACCACCTGGGTTCTTATTATACAGTATGACACAAAAGGTGTGAGAGAAGGCTGAATTAACAGCCTGTTGTCATAGTCTGATGGTTTATTAAAGTATATTAAAGTCTCATCAATGTACATGCAAATAAGTAGGCTTTTGGCTAATTTTAACGATTTTAGGTACTGTATCTCATACGTACCATCGTGGCCCAGTATTCACGTTAAATAAATGTCATAATAATGCAAATAAGTAATACAAATGCAAAGCATAAAACAACAGTACTTGTCAGTCATATAAGACTTGTAAGAGACTGTGTATGCACATCTTGCATGCTAAGATCATTTATTATCATTTCTTGATACCGAATACATGTATTAGTGTGGAAGAAGGTTGTCAATTAACAGCCTGTTGTCTAAACATAGTCTGATCATGATGACTTTATCCTTGTAAATTTTATCTAGCAGACACTCGGATGCTTCCTAAAAAATGAAGAAGTAATTTACAAAAAAATAATACAACCAAAATATAAATGTCATGGTTGCCAAATATTCCACCTGATGAGTACCCCTAGTTGGGAATGAAACAGATATATACATTGTAATTAACCCCTATATCTAATTATTAAGTTGTTGATTGTTTAATTAACTATTACTGAGCTTAAAACTTAATTTAAATAACTTTAATTATCAAATAATAACATCAAAATTCATATTTCCCGGTATTTCCCGGTATTTCCCACTTTGGGGAGTATTTCCCGGGACGGGAAATACCGGTATTTCCCGCCGGGAATTCCCGCCCCCGGTATTTCCCGGCCAACCCTGGCCATCACACCAGGACTAGTTTAGCCCTTGATCAGTCGGCCATCGCACCAGGACTAGTGTAGCCCTTGATCAGTCGGCCATCGCACCAGGACTAGTATAGAACTTGATCAGTCGGCCATCGCACCAGGACTAGTTTAGCCCTTGATCAGTCGATCATCGCACCAGGACTAGTAGAGCACTTGATCAGTCTGCCATCGCACCATAAGTAGTATAGCGCTTGATTAGTCGCCCATTGCACCATGCCCAGTATAGCATTTGATCAGTTGGCCATCTCACCATGCCCAGTATAGCACGTGATCAGTCGGGCCATGCCGAGTATAGCACTTGATCAGTCGGCCATCGGCACCATGAATAGTAGAAAGCACTTGATCAGTCTGCCATCGCACCATAAACTAGTATAGCGCTTGATCAGTCGCCCATTGCACCATGCCCAGCATAGCACTTGATCAATTGGCCATCTCACCATGCCCAGTATAGCACGTGATCAGTCGGCCATGCCGAGTATAGCACTTGATCAGTCGGCCCATCACACCAGGACTAGTTTAGAACTTGATCAGTCGACCATCGCACCAGGAAATCGTTTAGCCCTGATCAGTCGGCCATCGCACCGAGAACTAGTTTAAGGCCCTTGATCAGTCGGCCATCGCACCAGGGACTAGTATAGCACTCGATCATCGGCGAAACAATGCACCATGACTAGTTGAGAACGTGAATCAGTCGGCCATCGCACCACACTAGTTTTAGAACTTATCAGTAGGCCATCGCACCAATACTAGGAAGCACTTGACAGTCGGCCATCGCACCAACTAGTTTAGCACTTGAATTAGTCCCGGCCATCGCACCGAGACTAGTTTAGCCCTTGAGCAGTCGGCCATCGCACAGGACTAGTATAAAAAAAAAAAAAGCATCGATCAGTCGGCCATCGCACCATACAGTTTAGAACTTGATCATCGCCATCGCACCACGACTAGTTTTAGAACTTTAACAGTAGCCATCGCACCAAGACTTGTATAGCACTTGACACCATCAGTCGGCCATTCGCACCAGGACTAGTTTAGCACTTGATTAGGGGTCGGCCACGTTTCCGTAGTCCGCCACCCGTCTCGATATCCGCAACGTCCATCCTTGCTATACAGACAGAAGTGGTGGTTGAGGTGTAGTGTAGTCATAGTTACAAAAACGTGGTGGTGGTGGTGATACACATTGTTCCCACTGTGGGATATAGACCGGAACTTTTAGGACGCCAAATGTAGATGGCTGGTGTGTGTGGGGGATCATTGTTTTGTGTCCCCGGCGGTGGTGCGGAGTACAATGATGAATTACTGATGAATTACTGTATTGAACACACATGTATATGCACTGTGATACCGTACTTCACAATCCTCAGTTTTAAATTGTTTCTGTATCGTAAAACTGAACATTTATTCATTTTGAAAAACTTAAAATTGTGGCAGATGATTGAAATGAAAACCGGATGTTTACATGCGGAATGAACCGGTGCATCGGTATATTTTAATCGCACGATGACACACTGTATATTCATACCATATCGGTACGGATATATCGTATATACGAACGGATATCGTATGTTTTTGTATAATATTCATATAGTACGTTTGTATAATGTAAACAAACTGTACTATATGATGATACGGTAAGTTTTTAACGGAAATAGCGAAAGAATGACCGCACAAACAGTATCGCGAAAGAATGACCGCACAAACTTGACCGCGAAAGAATTACCGCACAAACGGTATCACGAAAGAATGACCGCAACAACGGGACCGCGATTGGACCGCAATTAGACTGCAATTTCAGAGCGGACGAATTTCAATTCAACGACCGCTGGATTACAATTCTTGGTAAGTGAATCGCAGGCGGGAGTGTAGTATAGCGCTTAATTAGTCGCCCATTGCACCATGCCCAGTACGTATAGCACTTGATTAGTTGGCCATCTCACCATGCCCAGTATAGCACGTGATCAGTCGGCCATGCCGAGAATAGCACTTGATCAGTCGGCCATCGCACCAGGTCTAGTAGAACACTTGATCAGTCTGCCATCGCACCATAACTATTATAGCGCTTGATCAGCCTCCCATTGCACCATGCCCAGTATAGCACTTGATCTGTTGGCCATCTCACCATGCCCAGTATAGCACGTGATCGGTCGGCCATGCCGAGTATAGCACTTGATCATTCGGCCATCACACTAGGACTACTTTAGCACTTGATCAGTCGGCCATCGCACCAGGACTAGTATAGCACTCAATCAGTCGGCCATCACACCAGGACTAGTTTAGAACTTGATCAGTCGGCCATCGCACCAGGACTACTTTAGCACTTGATCAGTCGGCCATCGCACCAGGACTAGTATAGCACTCGATCAGTCGGCCATCGCACCAGGACTAGTTTATAACTTGATCAGTCGGCCATCGCACCAGGACTAGTTTAGAACTTGATCAGTCGACCATCGCACCAGGAATAGTTTAGCCCTTGATCAGTCGGCCATCGCACTCTGAGACTAGTTTAGCCCTTGATTAGTCGGCCTATCGCACCAGACTAATATAGCACTCGATCAGTCGGCCATCGCACCAGGACTAGTTTAGAACTTGATCAGTCGGCCATCGCACCACGACTAGTTTAGAACTTGATCAGTCGGCCATCGCACCAAGACTAGTTTAGAACTTGATCAGTCGGCCATCGCACCAAGACTACTTCAGCCCTGGATCAGTCGGCCATCGCACCATGACTAGTTTAGAACTTGATCAGTCGGCCATCGCACCAAGACTAGTTTAGCCCTTGGTCAGTCGGCCATCGCACCTGGACTAGTATAGCACTCGATCAGTCGGCCATCGTACCATGACTAGTTTAGAACTTGATCAGTCGGCCATCGCACCAAGACTAGTATAGCACTTGATCAGTCGGTCATCGCACCAGGACTAGTTTAGCACTTGATCAGTCGGCCACGTCATCCTGCGTTAACAGACAGAAGTGGTGGTCGGGGGGGGGGGTGGGGGGGGGGGGGGTGTAGTGTAGTCATAGACAAAAACTGGTGTGGTGGTGGTGATACACATTGTTCCACTGTGGGATATAGACCGGATTTTAACTTTTAGGACGCCAAATGTAGATGGCTGGTGTGCGTGGGGGATCATTGTTTTGTGTCCCCAGCGGTGGTGCGGAGTACAGTGATGAATTACTGATGAATTACTGTATATTGAACACACATGTATATGTACTGTGATACAGTACTTCACAATCCTCAGTTTTAAATATTGTTTCTGTATCGTAAAACTGAAAATTTATTCATTTTGAAAAACTTAAAAACTTAAAATTGTCATATATGGCAAGAAATCATGGCAGATGATCGAAATGAAAACCGGATGTTTACATTCGAAATGAACCGGTGCATCGGTATATTTTAACCACACGATGACCCACTTTATATTCATACCATATCCGTACGGATATATCGTATATACGAACGGATATCATATGTTTGTATAATATTCGTATAGTACGTTTGTATAATCACTGATAATGTAAACAAACTGTACTATTCGATGATACGTTAAGTTTTTTTTTGATCACCGTGTGGATACCCATTTTCAAGGTAGATAACTGATGTCTCAAAATTCGGCATTCGTCCGATGTTTACGTAATGTATTGATACATAAAGCATGTTTAAATGAATGTCATTGATTGATCATTGACTTATATTGATAATAATACAATAAGTATAATCGGTGTTTAGCTGCACCTGCTTAACGATATGTTAATAGGTGTTAATCACTCTTTGTCCAATTCCGCTCGGCGCGATCGGCGCAGGTGCGCGTTTAGATAATTTAACAAAACACGTATATTTGTGGTAGATTATTGCATTCAAATGATTAAAATAATTAAAATGATCATAACACATACTAATTCAGTCAATTCAATGACAATGTATGGTATAAATATCCGCTAACGGACGTACAAGCCACTTCGAATAGCCTTTGTAGCCTTTCCCAGCCTTTCCCAGCCTTTGGGGTGTTTAGGGTGACCGCCGCAAATAGCGAAAGAATGACCACACAAACGGTATCGCGAAAGAATGAAAGAATGACCGCACAAACTGGACCGCGAAAGAATGACCGCACAAACGGTATCGCGAAAGAATGACCGCAAAAACGGGACCGCGTTTGGACCGCAATTAGACTGCAATTCCAGAGGGGAAGAATTTCAATTCAAGGACCGCTGGATTGCAATTCTTGGTAAGCGAATCGCAGGCGGGAGTGTACATCACTAGGAGATGAAGTTGTCCAAGTATGGTGGGTGTAGGGCCAGGAATATTCCATATACAAGCTTGACTAAAAACCTTAACCAAGGGGAATTAACTAAGTAATTCAAGAGGAAATGTAGGTCAAGGTCAAATATAGATCAGGGGTTATTGATGTACATCCCTATGAGAAAAGGTTGTCCAAGTATGGTGTCTGTATGCACACTAGTATTCCATGTACAAGCTCGACTAAAAACATTAACCAAGGTTGACTAAAAACCTTAACCAAGGGGAATTAACAATGTAATTCAAGGTTAAATGTAGGTCAAGGTCAAATATAGGTCAGGGGTTGTTGATGTATATCACTAGGAGATGAAGTTGTTCAAGTATGGTGGGTGTAGGGCCAGGAGTATTCCATATACAAGCTTGACTAAAAACCTTAACCAAGGGGAATTAACTAAGTAATTCAAGAGGAAATGTAGGTCAATGTCAAATATAGATCAGGGGTTATTGATGTACATCACTATGAGAAAAGGTTGTCCAAGTATGGTGTCTGTATGCACAATAGTATTCCATGTACAAGCTTGACTAAAAACCGTAACCAAGGTTGACTAAAAACCTTAACCAAGGGGAATTAAGTAAGTAATTCAAGAGGAAATGTAGGTGAAGGTCAAATATAGATCAGGGGTTATTGATGTACATCGCTATGAGAAAAGGTTGTCCAAGTATGGTGTCTGTATGCACAATAGTATTCCATGTACAACCTTGACTAAAAACCTTAACCAAGGTTGACTAAAAACCTTAACCAAGGGGAATTAACTAAGTAATTCAAGAGGAAATGTAGGTGAAGGTCAAATTTAATATAGATCAGGGGTTATTGATGTACATCACTAGGAGATGAAGTTGTGCAAGTATGGTGGGTGTAGGGCCAGTAGTATTCCATATACAAGGTTGACTAAACCCCTTAACCAAGGCGTGACGCCGACGCCGACGCCGACGCCGGGGTGACAACATAAGCTCTAGTTATTCTTCGAATAGTCGAGCTAAAAATAATACGTACTTTCAATCGGATGGATTCTGGAAGTTTCAGTACTTGTTGTTGTTGTTAGTACCACGTGATCATACACATTGAGTCTACATGTACACTCGTTACCTCAAACTCTCGTAAGTCAAATTACCATTACCATTATACTTTTCATCATTTTCATATTAAAAGTAAATTAGCACTATTGGTCAGGGGGGATAACCATGTTTTAAAAGGTAAACAGAGACAATTATTTTTGCTCTCTATTTATTTATTAATGGGCAAAGATCATACTTCAGAATATGTCGATATACATATTTATTCTGGTGAAACATTGAATTGATATAAATAATTAAAAAATATCCTCCCTCTATCAGTAAATTCAAATTTACTAAATGACTATATATATACAGCGGGAACTCGTAATTTTTAAAACTGGTGGAATAGTTGCACAATTATACACTTATTTAATTCCTATAAAGAACAGTTTGTGCCTGTATAGGAATTTCTTGGTCATTTTCAGGGAGTTTGAAAATAAATTGACTCAAACACACAAGTTAAAAGGACGGACCCATGAACAGACAACGTCATATGACAAAATATTTTGTTTAAAACAGGTGTACCAGTCAGTATATGTATACAATTATAAAATGTTAATAATCACATACACAACCTAAAAATACAATGTAAATGAAAATAATAAAATGAAAAGTCATGCAGAGCATGATGTTATTAGCCGATCAAATCAGGGTAAAGTACATCGAACATATGTAGGTGTCTCTGGTAACATTGTCAATGGTAAACTATTTTCGACCACAGTTCTGTACCCAGCGTTGACATTTTTCTCGATTTTGTGCAGGTTTTGGAAACCCGTTCCCAAATCCATCCAATAGCAGCAATGCCATAGCAGCAATGTTTTGTTGTCACCATTATGTTGCGAAATATATTCCAGCGTAACACCTGTACTGTATGCTCTATTTATCTACAAATTACACTCCGCAATACACAAAGTTGTAGTCACTGTGTGTGTGTTTGTCCGAATTCTGTGGCAGCATGCGAGTGGGCGGAGCTACCAGGGCTATATATATCTAGCGGTTACAGTGTCATCTAAAAAATAGACGCCAACAAGCTCCTGCGTATTCAGGCACATGCCCAGATTGGCCTAATGTGCCCCATCCGTGATTTTTTGCGCGATGTCGGGCGCAAGACAATCAATAATTTGCGGCATTGACAATAATTAAGGGGGATTGCCGCAATCGCGCGTGCTGGATGCATCCCTGCCATCCCTGCATGATACGTAAACAAATCAAAGTTGGCTATGAAGGGCAATTCTTCGTTTTGATTGGTGGAAAATTTTGTGAATATTAACTAGCGTCAAATGACGCGCATACGCGATCCAATGGGATAAACCCGAGATGCTGGGATAAACCCGAAAATGCTGGGGTTACTAGTAAGGAGATTTTGAGCAGAGGTCGATTATAAATTAGCCGAATAAACAAACATTTTACGCGATTATACGTGGCTGAAAACTGTTCTGTTTAATAAATAAAAGCTTTAAATTAGCCCAATAATCGGCGTATGTTGGCGTATATGGCCATTAGAGCCGACTATGGACTTCAACAACAATAACTTCCGGGTTAAATCTCTTCAGGCGTTCAGCTCATTAAGTATTCAAAATTGTGTTATTTGGCTATAAGTAAAGTTTTAAACGGAGATAATTGCCAAAAATGCAAACTTTATCGGTTGATGCAATTTGGAAGTGATACAGAAAAATTCGCGTTCGTAGATTACCGAATAGCGGAGAAAAGGGTTGCTACAAACTTTTTCAGAATTCGATGGATAACCAACATATTAGCCGACCTATAAATAGATCGGCTAATAATAAAGATCATAGAAAATGCATAAGTAACATGATCTTATGACAGGTGTGTTCCCAAGGTGTGGCTGTCACTGGAGAAATGGGATGTAAGGGAAACATGAGACTTGCCATACGATTTTGTACCTTCTGACAACTGCGTTATTTCATGAAATACATTTACAGAAAATGGGATATTTTCCATAAATGAAATCAAAAGTTGACAAAAAGTACATCCGGAATATAATTCATATCAACTTCTGAAGTGATTTACGGAAAATGTCCCATTTTCTGTAAATGTATTTCATGAAATATCGCAGATGTACAAAATCATATAGCGTGTCTCATATGTGACCAGCTTAGTCACTGGTCTGTCAGCACTACTGTCTCATATGTGACTAGCTTAGTCACTGGTCTGTCAGCACTACTGTAGCTTGACAAGGGTCTGGGGCGCGTTTCACTAAACTTTGTACGACTAAAATGTTCGTAAACGCAAATTTAAGATCGTCTGGAAATTTCAATTAATGGATTAACATTTATTGAACATAGGCTGCATATGCAGCCTATTTATATGCAGCCTATGATCAATAAATGTAAATCCAATAATTGTTTACAAGAAAACAGTGTTAATTTGAAATTTACAGACTATCATAAGTTTGCACTTACGAACATTTTAGTCGTACGAAGCTTAGTGAAACGGCCCCCAGAACTGTTTGTTAGAAGCATAACATGCATGCCACATATTGAATGGCCCCAAGTGTAGATCCTGATCAGACTGCGTGAAAGCGCAGGCTGATCTGTGTCTACGATGATTGTGAAGGCCATAAGTCCCACTTTCCGGTGAAGAAAAAAAAAACCACATTAATTAATTTATTTAACGGCGCTTAATGGCCTATCAACAGCCAAGGTTATTTTAATGGGATCCAATCCCAAAGTTCACCTGTTGTGATGAAGGGATCGCATACTCCCAACCTAATGCCCAAGAAGCCACAATAAATCAGAACTGAATATTTACATAAAAATAAATATTCAGCCAGGAAATTAGAATAACCTGATCTGGTGCCAGGTCCTCACCACACCAGAGTCACATTGCCCCACTCCCAAAAGTAATAGGATTATCACTAATTGTATTACTCTTATAATGGGTATAACCGGATTCAACTCTCAAGTAACAAGCCAAAAATAAAATGTACCCGAGGGCCAAACCGGGGCCGGGGAAATAGAGATTCCAGTAAAAATGAACCCATTGTGAAATTACCATTTTCAACCTGCCACCTATTGCAGCGCTCCAGATAAGCTGCGTATTTGCTTAAATACCCAATTAAAATTGCCAAAAACCCAATTGAAATCAGAAGTAGCGAGTCACAAAAAGAAATAACAAGTGTGTGGTACCTTTATCATGCTGCAGAAAACAATAAACAGACCAAAAATATAGCATATTTTTCTTATTTTCCATGAAAACTCATCTTGATATTTCATTAGAATTGTCTCCAAGGAGACAATTCTAATGAAATGCCAAGATATGTCCAAAAGCAGTAGGATCAAGAATAATCTTACTACTTTTATTATGGGCAATAACTCAATTCAACTCCCAGGTAACACAACAGCCAAAGATAACAAGAACTGTAGGAGAACAGCATAGCTCGACTACGAGGGTTGTCGATGTGCACATAGCTTGACAAACAAGGTGGCCGCGGCCTGCATAAAAACCTTAAGCAAGGTTGACTAAAAACATTAACCAATGGAAATTAAGTGAGTAATTCAAGGTTAAATGTAGGTCAATGTCAGATGTAGGTCAGGGGTTATTGATGTACATCACTAGGAGATAAAGTTTTCCAAGTATGGTTGCTGTAGGCCCAGGAGTATTCCATATACAAGCTTGACTAAAAACCTTAACCAAGAGGACATAACTAAGTAATCCAAGGGTAAAAGTAGGTCAATGTCAAATATAGGTCAGGGATTATTGATGTACATCACTAGGAGATGAAGTTGTCCAAGTATGGTTGCTGTAGGCCCACGAGTATTCCATATACAAGCTTGACTATAAACCTTAACCAAGTTTGAGTACAAACCTTAACCAAGGGGAAATAACTAAGTAATTCAAGGTTAAATGTAGGTGAAGGTAACATATAGGTCAGGGGTTATTGATGTACATCCCTATGAGAAAAAGTTATCCAAGTATGGTGTCTGTATGCACAATAGTATTCCATCTACAAGCTTGAATAAAAACCTTAACCAAGGTTGACTAAGAACCTTAACCAAGGGGAATTAAGTAAGTAATTCAAGAGGAAATGTAGGTCAATGTCAAATATATATCAGGGGTTATTGATGTACATCCCTATGAGAAAAGGTTATCCAAGTATGGTGCCTGTATGCACAATAGTATTCCATGTACAAGCTCGACTAAAACCCTTAACCAAGGTTGACTAAAAACCTTAACCAAGGGGAATTAACTAAGTAATTCAAGGTTAAATGTAGGTCAATATCAAATATAGGTCAAGGGTTGTTGATGTACATCACTAGGAGATGAAGTTGTCCAAGTATGGTTGGTGTAGGGCCAGGAGTATTCCATCTAAAAGCTTGACGAAAAACCTTAACCAAGGGGAATTAACTAATAATTCAAGAGGAAATGTAGGTGAAGGTCAAATATAGATCAGGGGTTATTGATGTACATCCCTATGAGAAAAGGTTGTCCAAGTATGGTGTCTGTATGCACAATAGTATTCCATGTACAAGCTTGACTAAAAACCTTAACCAATGTTGACTAACTAGATGGCCGCGGTCTGCATGTCGCGCCTTGTGGCGAGGCATGGACACTAAAAAAAAGATATAGTATAACGAAAAACTTTAACCAAAAAACTTAACCAAAAAACTTAACCAAAAACTTTAACCAAAAAACGTAACCAAAAACTTCAAAGTAATTTGACCTTGACATTGGACACAGGGGCCGCACGGGAGGGGGGTAGAATGAAAATATAGATGATGATAAACACCCATGTGAAGTTTCAAGGTAATGGGCAAAGCAGTTGCAGAGATATAGTATAACGAAAAACTTTAACCAAAAAACTTAACCAAAAACTTTAACCAAAAAACTTAACCAAAACTTCAAAGTAATTTGACCTTGACATTGGGCACAGGGGCCGCACGGGAAGGGGGTAGAATGAAAATATAGATGATGATAAACACCCATGTGAAGTTTCAAGGTAATGGGCAAAGCAGTTGCAGAGATATAGTATAACGAAAAACTTTAACCAAAACACTTAACCAAAAAACTTAACCAAAAACTTTAACCAACGAACTAAACCAAAAGCTTCAAAGTAATTTGACCTTGACATTGGGCACAGGGGCCGCACGGGAGAGGGGTAGAATGAAAATATAGATGATGATAAACACCCATATGAAGTTTCAAGGTAATGGGCAAAGCAGTTGCAGAGATATAGTATAACGAAAAACTTTAACGAAAAACTTTAACCAAAAAACTTAACCAAAAACTTTAACCAAAAAACTTAACCAAAACTTCAAAGTAATTTGACCTTGACATTGGGTACAGGGGCCGCACGGAAGGGGGGTAGAATGAAAATATAGATGATGATAAACACCCATGTGAAGTTTCAAGGTAATGGGCAAAGCAGTTGCAGAGATATAGTATAACGAAAAACTTTAACCAAAAAAACTTAACCAAAAAACTTAACCAAAAACTTCAAAGTAATTTGACCTTGATATTGGGCACAGGGGCCGCACGGGAGGTGGGTAGAATGAAAATATAGATGATGATAAACACCCTTGTGAAGTTTCAATGTATGGGTCAAAGCAGTTGCAGATATATAGTATAACGAAAAACTTTAACCAAAAAACTTCAACAAAACTTTAACCAAAAAACTTAACCAAAACTTCAAAGTAATTTGACCTTGACATTGGGCACAGGGGCCGCATGGGAGGGGGGGTAGAATGAAAATATATGATGATGATAAACACCCATGTGAAGTTTCAAGTAATGGGCAAAGCAGTTGCAGAGATATAGTATAACAAAAAACTTTAACCAAAAAACTTAACCAAAAAACTTAACCAAAAACTTTAACCAACGAACTTAACCAAAAACTTCAAAGTAATTTGACCTTGACATTGGGCACAGGGGCCGCACGGGAGGGGGGTAGAATGAAAATATAGATGATGATAAACACCCATATGAAGTTTCAAGGTAATGGGCAAAGCAGTTGCAGAGATGTAGTATAACAAAAAACTTTAAGCAAAAAACGTAAGCAAACAACTTAAGCAAAAACTTTAACCAAAAAACTTAACCAAAAACTTCAAAGTAATTTGACCTTGACATTGGGCACAGGGGCCGCATGGGAGGGGGGGTAGAATAAAAATATAGATGATGATAAACACCCATGTGAAGTTTCAAGGTAATGGGCAAAGCAGTTGCAGAGATATAGTATAACGAAAAACTTGAACCAAAAACTTTAACCAAAAAACTTAACCAAAAAAGTTAACCATAAACTTTAACCAAAGAACTTAACCAAAAACTTTAACCAAAAAACTTAACCAAACAACTTAACCAAAAAACTTAACCAATCAACTTAACCAAACAACTTAACCAAAAACTTTAACCGGACACACGTATGTACGTACGTACGTACGCCAAACGGCCGACTATATCGCGCTTTCCGCAAGCGGGCGCGACAAAAACTAATGGGAATTGAAGTGAAGGTTAAATGTAGGTCAAGGTCAAATATAGGTCAGGGTTTGTTGATGTACATCACTAGGAGATGAAGATGTCCAAGTATGGTGGGTGTAGGGCCAGGAGTATTCCATATACAAGCTTAACTAACAAGAATTCCGCCACGGAAGCGGTGTCGCGCCTGCCGAGGCATTTGACCGTGAACATTACAAGTAAATAAATTACCTTGACCTTTAGAATTTGGATGTGGGGGTGTGCATAATGAAGCATCATCCGTAGACAAACATTTATGTGAAATATTATCAATGTCTGGAAAGGGGTTGAAGAGATATTGTGAAAAAACAATAACTTTAACACATTTCTGTTACAAATCCGGTGAACATGACAAGTAAATAAATGACATTGACCTTCAAAATTTGGATCAAGTCAAGTGCTTGCACAAGGGGTTAAAGAGATATTGTGAAAAAACAATAAGTTTAACGCATTTCTGTTACAAAACCGGTGAACATTACAAGTAAATAAATGACCTTGACCTTCAGACTTTGGATGTGGGGGTGTGCGTAATGAAGCATCATCCCTAGACAAACATTGATATGAAATATTATCAATGTCTGGCAAGGGGTTAAAGAGATATTGTGAAAAAACAATAACTTTAACGTATTTCTGTTACAAACCGGTGAACATTTACAAGTAAATAAATGACCCCTTTACCTTGATAATTTTGGATGTGGGGGTGTGCGTAATGAAGCATCATCCCAACCCTAGACAAACATTGATGTGAAATATTATCAATGTCTGGCAAGGGTGGGGTTAAAGAGATATTGTGAAAAAACAATAACTTTAACGCATTTATGTTACAAAACCGGTGAACATTACAAGGAAATAAATGACCTTGACCTTCAAAATTTGGATGTGGGGGTGTGCATAATGAAGCATCATTCCTAGACAAACATTGACGTGAAATATTATCAATGTCTGGCAAGGGGTTAAAGAGATATTGTGAAAAAACAATAACTTTAACGCATTTCTGTTACAAAACCGGTGAACATTACAAGTAAATAAATGACCTTGCCCTTGAGAATTTGGATGTGGGGATGTGCGTAATGAAGCATCATCCCTAGACAAACATTGATGTGAATTATTATCAAAGTCTGGCAAGGGGTTAAAGAGATATTGTGAAAAAAACAATAACTTTAACGTATTTCTGTTACAAAACCGGTGAACATTACAAGTAAATAAATGACCTTGACCTTGATAATTTGGATGTGGGTGTGTGCGTAATGAAGCATCATCCCTAGACAAACATTGATGTGAAATATTATCTATGTCTGGCAAGGGGTTAAAGAGATATTGTGAAAAAACAATAAGTTTTTAACGAATTTCTGTTACAAAACCGGTGAACATTACAAGGAAATAAATGACCTTAACCTTCAAAATTTGGATGTGGGGGTGTGCGTAATGAAGCATCATCCCTAGACAAACATTGATGTGAAATATTATCAATGTCTGGCAAGGGGTTAAAGAGATATTGTGAAAAAACAATAACTTTAACGCATTTGCCTTACAAAAAAAAGCGGACGACGCGGACGACGACGATGCGGACAACGACGACGGAAAAAGCGCCGATTATAGTCGCGCCTCTGCTAAAGCAGGAACGACAAAAACCTTAACAAAGGCGTGACGGTGACGGTGACGCCGACGCCGGGGTGACTACATAAGCTCTAACTATTCTTCAAATAGTCGAGCTAAAAACGTACCTGAGGGCCAAACCAGGCAAATCGTGATTCCTATAAGGAAAAGTGAAAGGGTTTAACGTCCCAGCAACAGCTAAAGTCATATAGACGGAACCACAGTTTAAAGTCTCATCCGACAGACCAGTGGGATGGATCTACTATGAAAGTAGTTTTGATGCCTAAGGCGAGGTTTGAACTTACAACCTCCGGATTGGAAGTCAGGTATTCTAACCCCTACAATCCATCCCGATTCATATAAGGAGGAACCCCTACTGTTAATTTACACCACCGCATTCGCCTGACCAACCACCCACGATGATGTTGTAGAACAAAGATGTTTCGCACATTACACAAGCAAGAACAGACACAATTAAAGGGTACATTATACGATTAATTTATTATGCAAACATGAATCGAAGGGTCAGTGGAATAAGGGGGCTATTTCCCTTATATCCCCCTTATTTCACCATCCCATTGCATTGTTAAAATTATGTTGTTGTCCCAACTCTAGTAGTAACGACAATATACATCTAGGATATAATGTACATGATTCATTGGTGGAATGGCGAACAGTGCAGATCCTGATCAAACTGTGCGGAAGCACCGCACATCTGGATCTACACTGGGTGCAAAGCCTATTGGCCCCATTTCTCCGGTCACAGTCACTAATGTGCCATATATGTATACACACACATAGACGACACATTTGTGGCTGTGATTGGAGAAATGGGGCTTATGGGTTTGTGACCAGTGTATATCCAGATCAGTCGGACAGATCAGGATCTGCACTGTTCGCCATTCGATCAGTGAGACAACACTCAATATAGATCGTTATCTGACTAGGAGTGTGATATGGAGCTTATATTCTGCTTATATTTAAGGGTGGGAATTGGCTCGAACACTACGGAGCTACGTTGGTCACAAATCCTATAAGCCCCATTTCTCCAGTCACAGACGCATTTGTGTAACTTAAAACTGGTCCTGTGCTTATAAAACTTCCGAGCACATACTCCCTTCAAATCAAAGTGTGATTCGTTGAGGCTGAGCTATACTCAGTCTCGGCCAATCAAACTGCATGATGTTTGAGAATTAGAAAGTTTAATTGGTGGAGCCTGACGAGATGGGCTCAATCTCGGCCAATCAAACTGCATGCTTTTTGAGAATGATCCCCGAGTACACATTTAGAGAACATGCTCAGAAAGATTTATAAGCACGAGCAAAAAATCAGTGTTGAAAATAGTATACCAAAACGTATTACACTGTGTAATAACCTATCAACATTAGGATAATAAACACATCATTAACCCTCACTACGCGGGAGATGAAAATTGTCGTCTGCTGTTTTTCATTTTTGCCTTAATTCTTAACAAAAAAACCTGTTTTGGCAGCACATGAGAATCGTCTCCAGTGGAGACGATTCTCATGCGCTGTCAAAACAGGTTTTTATCGAGAAATATTGAAAATAAAACATTTCCAGCAGTCAACAAAAATTTAATTCAGCGTAGTAAGGGTTAACAAGTTCGGTGGTTTCGGTGGTTACGAGTTTCGTAAGTCACGAAATACGCGCGTCGAAGATGGGCCAGACAGCGAAGATGCAGAAATGTGAAGCTGTCACCAAGGCAAGAAACATTAATGAGAATGTGAAAATCTATAGCATTATTTCTCCTCTTGTTGTGATAAACAGGTACACTAATTTAGTTAGAGATGTGTAAAGTAGAAATTATATAGAAATGGATACAAATATCTTTTTTGACATAAACAAACCAAGGTGCACATCTTCAGTATGTGTAGAAGATGCATGTATAGTTTCAGATCGATTGAACGAACGGTTTCAGAGGAGTTGTGTACACAAACTATGTACCCTATATAGAATTGTATACAAAAATGTATAAAAAAATGGCTAAGTTAAAAAGGTGATATTTTTGTTAAAACATACTTTTTCAGCATAAAAACACCAAGGTGCACATCTTCAATGTGTGTAGAAGACGTGTGTATAGTTTCAGATAGATTCACTGAACGGTTTCAGAGGAGTAGTCTACAAAAACTATGCAGTTTTTCTGTCCGCCATTGGCCCCGCGGTAAAACATAATACGTACTGTTTTTTTAAAACGGTCGTATAAAAATGGTTAAAAATAAAATAAATAAACATCATTGTTCATAAAATACTCAATAAATTCACTTAGGATAGCAGCATAAAATAAAATAATTATGCAATTCAATAATAATATAAAACGAATGCAAATAAAACCAGTAGCGCACCAAACATGAACATAAGGTTCAATTGGGTGCCGAGAATGATCACAGACAATACGGTGGACGTGAGCATGGACGACGCGATCAGGAATAGGCGGGTGATGTTACTGCCATGCTTCATCAATACGGACATGATGAGCCCGTTTGCCGCCTGAAACAACAAGAAAGTACTTAACCCTTACTACGCTGAATTAAATGTTGTCGTCTGCTGGAAATGTTTTATTTTCAATATTTCTCTACAAAAACCTGGTTTTTACAGCACATGAGAATCGTCTCCAGTGGAGACGATTCTCATGTGCTGTCAAAACCAAGTTTTTGTTAAGAATTAAAGCAAAAATGAAAAACAGCCGACGGCAATTTCCGTCAACAGCGTAGGAAGGGTTAAAGGTACATGCCCACAGATGGATGTAATGGTGAACAAGGCAGATCCTGATTAGACT
>CM055276.1:24799846-24819370 GCA_029237695.1 Conchocele bisecta
CCATGATTTGGCGGATAAGTGGATGTTCAAGCTTCGTGTTGTACAAAGCTTGTAGTGAAGATAATGAATCGGAAAATAAAATGAATTGCTTTCTCCAAGATATTTTCGCGAAATCAAGTGCAAGTAAAATAGCCCTCAGTATTTACAAGGAGAAATAAAAGAAACTATGATGCATTTTTGTCCGCTAGTTTTGAACTATTTATAGCCCACAAATTTCCCAGCATGCAAAGAGTTAAATAAGGAATTGACACATATTGGCAAGATTAGCAGCGGCCGAATACACGCGGGCTGACAATAAATCGCTATACATGTATATGTATCCTGCATTGTGAGACTAAATGTAACTATAGTCTGTTTCACGAAAGCTGCCCAAATTTTACGGCCACATAAACAATTCAAAAACCATATTTTTTTTCGATAATATTAAATTAAAGGAAAATTTAAGAATGAGCCTTCCTTTTATTTCTTATTCTTAATTTTTTCTTTAATTTAATATTATCAAAAGAAATCTTGTTTTTGAATTGTTTATATAGCCGTAAAATTTGGGCAGCTTTCGTGAAACAGACAGTATGATACAATACAATACATTTTATTCACTCTAAGCCACATACGTGACACACGAGGTATACAACAGATTACATAATACAACGATGGGTAAAAATACAAAATGCATATGTATAAGCTCACTAGTCATTATAACCATAAAGCATTTCTTATAAAAATAGCTAAATTTCTTAATTGCTTTCCAGATTTTTTCTCAAATAGCTGTGCGAATTTTAAAATATTTGGTCTTCTAAAATAAAATGGCTTGATATACCGTTTTCGAACTTCATCATAGAAGCGGCACTCGAAAAGGAAATGAAACTCGTCACCGAGAGCACGAGCGCCACATTTGTTGCAGACCCTGCTTGCTCTCGGCACACCTGTCCATCTGTATGCATATACGGCTCACAATTACTATGTGATGTTCCATTGGTCGAACGGCATCACATGACATTACAGAATGATGCAATGATGTAATGATGCAACGAAAATGGACCGAGGTCTATAAATACATTAACTATACCTAAAAGCATCAATAAATGAAAAACAAATAAGCTAAACATTTTTTTTACTCCCTTCAATAATTTTTTTAGCTTATTTATTTTTTTCATTTATTGATGCTTTTAGGTATATTTAATGTATTTATAGACCTCGGTCCGTTACTTCAACCTGTGATGAAAAAAAGTCCAGCAAAATGTCACATTAGCCAGTAAAACTTTGAATAAGCAGCACAATCAGCATGCGAAACAACATTCATTTTTAATATTACTTCAAAATAAAAAGTTAAATACAAGCAAAAAAAAAATATTTTTGAGCTTAAAACTTTGGTTGAATAATTATAATGCATACAATGATGAAAATTATTTTACAATTTATTTGGAAGGGAGCATGGAGTCACCAAATTCGGGCACAGTCTGACCAAAATCTGGCATGGCGCAACACAATGCTAAAATAAATGGACGAAACACTACCAGTCTCCGCAAATTTTTTAAAGGACATTCGGTCTGTAGCCTATTTCACCAACATTGCAAAGTATACTTTTCTAGCAATGTATACTTTGAGGGAGTAATCATTTATTTTTCCCGAAATACATTATGTCATATAGAACTAACGATAGCATATAGTTGATGATTAACAGTATGCAGACTTATTATACTGAATTTATTACATTATCACAGCCAAAATGGCTGTGATAATGTAATAATTTCAGTATAATAAAATTAATAAATTTATCCTTAAATTGAAAATTTCTTCCTCAAAGTATACTTTGCTAGATAAGTATACTTTGCAATTTTGATGAAACTGACTACTGGTAAACTTGAAATTGTTACCAGATCGGACAAAAATTTACCAGACCAAAATCTTTTTATAAAAAAATAAAATTGATTTTGCGTGATATTTAAGAGCTTTTTAGCTTTTTAAGTTTATCAGTAATATAAGAAAAGCTAGCTAGCTTTTTTATTGTCGGATATTCGGTCCGCCGACTTCCGGTTTACCTACGACTTTCGCGGAGACTGTAGTCACTACCATGTTGGCACACCTCTTATTTCCATGTTTACCTGACTGCGTTGACTGATAACGGAAACAGATTCACCTCTCCATCCCCTCACGTCACAGTCTGACTGGCGGTCCACGTTATGGCAGCCAGTTGCCGCCTACCAGAATGCTAGGAATGATAGGACCTTATCAGACAATCTGGCAACCCATAATCGGACATCATCAGCCTGAATAATACAACATATGGTGGCGGGCCATCATATGGAAACAATACTGCTATAGCAGGGGACGAAAATTTTCAATTTTCTCACTCGTCCCGCAGGACGAGTACCCAAAAATCTCCACTCGTCCTGTGCCAAGTATCACTAGTCCTGCATATGTGTTATAAAAATATATATTGCTTCAACATATATACAGAACAAGTAAATAGGCCTATAATATCATACTCTTGTGACCATCATGGACTAACTGGATGGATACGGAAACACACGAATATTATCGAATAACTCGACTCCGACAATGCGGGGTTTACATTTATTACGACACGACATGCACAACTAAAGAAATGTAACTCGGCCCGATCTCAACTCGTCACAAAGCGCTAATTTCCGACCTGATTTTCGAAACGATTCCGGACAATTGTCAGTTACTTTATTCTACTAAATCAGATCCGTAATAATAGTAAAATAGTATGCGTTATATTATTTATCATTCTCCCCGCAGTTGTTTATAAATCAATGTAAACTTCAAACCTGTTTGTCGGCCAGCTACCAAATTAGCCCCAACATCGACGTGTCCGTTAGAATAGACACATACAGAGCTAGTTACTGTTAGTGATCTCCCTTAGAATAATAAAACGTCATTTGCTTTGAACAACGTAAACACGACTTTACAGACCATTTGGTAATGTTACTATCGTTACTACATGACATAGTTGAACCACATTATGTGGACAGATGGATTATTGTTGTTAGCCAAGACTGGAAATTGTCACTCGTCCGGTCGGACGACCGACATGGATTTTCTACTCGCCCGAGCGGAAATGTCACTCGTCAATACGAGCGGACGAGTGGAATTTTCGTGCCCTGTTATAGTGTGATTATCAATAATTAATATGAGTACTGATATTATCAAACTATCCTACTGTCTGTTTCACGAAAGCTGCCCAAATTTTACGGCTATATAAACAATTCAAAAACAAGATTTCTTTTGATAATATTAAATTAAAGGAAAAATTAAGAATGAGCCTTCTTTTTATTTCGTGAAATTTGGTCAAATATTGATTTTATTGCGAAAACAAAATTTCCCCATGTTAAATCCCCATAGACATCTTCACGGAGTGAAGATGTCTATGGGGATTTAACATGGGGAAATTTTTTTGAATTTTAGAAATACTGGACCGATTTTTGAAATTTAACTTTTGTTTTCTTAGTTAGATCATATCCAAGCTATCTAGCTAGATTTCGGAGTCAATTTCCAATTTTTTTCGTTTTTTTACTAATCCCACAGTCCTTTACCTCTTTTTCCCCCATGTTAAATTCCCATAGAGAAATCAATTTTTCGTAATAAAACCAATATTTGACCGAATTTCACGAAATAAAAAGAAGGCTCATTCTTAAATTGTCCTTTAATTTAATATTATCGAAAAAATATTGTTTTTGAATTGTCTATATAGCCGTAAAATTTGTGCAGCTTTCGTGAAACAGACAGTAGGCTAATTGCCTGTAGTACAAGTGTGCATTCAAACCAGCTTGAACATTATTGCAGTGCTCCAGATAAGTTTTGTGTCTAAAGTGTACTACACCCGCTGATTTCCAAATCATTGCGTAGTTTACTTTTACAAATGGATTATTGATGTTCTTCATTACTAAATAGGGAAAAAACGATAAAAAAATATAACAAATTTAAACATTCACTTATTTGAGCGGCAAAAAGCAACTTTATGACAGTATTTTCACTACTCAATTTGAAAATCAATGCGTATTTTCACATTGCTGTGTGTATTGTGTACTCCCACTTTTGATGAACAATGCATATTCAGCTTAAATAATTGCGTAAATCGATCGACTGAACGGTTTCAGACGAGTTGTGTACACAAAATATGCAGTTTTTCTGTCCGCCGCCCACCCGCCGCGCGGTAAAACATAATACGTACCGTTTTTTTAAACGGTCGTATACAAATTCACTTATTCACTACTCAATTTGAAAATCAATGCGTGTTTTCACCTTGCTGTGATTATATTGTACTCCCACTGTTGATAATCAATGCGTATTCTGCTCAAATAAGTGTGTAAAATACGCAGACGGACGGACGGATGGACGGAATTACGATAACTAATGTCTGTTCCACGTTTTGATGCCGACAAACTTTTGGCTATTAAACACATTAAATCCAAAAAATATTTAAAATTAAGTACTTTCTCATCAATAACAAAAGTCACCCTCCCTAAAAGATTTGTTTGATGAAATTCCATCAAATATTGATTTGATTGCGAAAAAACGATTTTCCTATGGGAATTTAACGTGGGGAGTCAATTTCCAAAATCCAAAATTTTGGAAATTGACTCCGAAACCTGGCAAGATAGCTTGAACATGATGTAACTAAGAAAACGAAAGTTAGATTTTGAAATCGGTCTACAAAAAAATATATATTTTTAGCCCCCATGTTAAATTCCCATAGGAAAATCGTTTTTTCGCAATCAAATCAAATCCCCCGTATCGTGTACCACGCAGTCGCAATGCGACGTCGAAGGCCATTTCTTTTTCATATTGTGGTTTACGGGCGATTTTCGAAAAATTACCCCCTGGGTGAGCGAAACAAAATTCATGAAAACATTTTGCCGTTCATGCAGCATACACGTATGTAGGCCTACGCCCAGTCATAATTTTGAAAAGATTTCACATAATATTATGTCACACCTCCACAGTTCCTGTTGGGTATGCAATTTGGATTACTCGGTTTGTATCTCTATTCTGCAAAGTGGCGACTGATTTTGGTCATACTAAAAATATGAAAATTTCCCCGTTTTTTTTTCTTCACATTACGAAAAACCTATGCTACCAAAAATATTTTTTGAACAAAATCGATCAAATATTGATTTTATGGGCATCATTCTCTATGGGAGATGTGATCTATAAATAAATGTTCTTCCATAATTTTTGTTTTACTTACTGGGCCGACTTTCACATAATAATTTGTTGTTATTAGTTAGATCATTTCCAAGCTATCTCGCCAGGTTTCGAGATTAATTTCTAAAAAAAAAGGTTTTTCGTATTATCCTTAGGTAGGGGGAATACAAAATTGTTAAAATGGAGTTGTTGCGTAATCCAAGATGGCCGCCATAGAAAAGTAGGTCAAATCCTTAAAAAGCCTACTCCTGTAGCGGATTTCGACAAAAATTTTCACGAATGATCATTGGCTGGTGGACTTTCAAACATGTTCAGGAATTTACCCCGGGGTCAAAAATGGGCGTGGCCCGGGGGTCAAATTTCATATTTAGTCGAACCTGGTCATGTCATATATCAAATCGAAGGTATTGATGAGCCGATCACTATGGCGTATTTATTTTCAAAATGGGTTATACGTCATCCAAGATTGCTGCCGAAAGGTCAAACTGTCACCTTTCCATTAGCAACTTTGATTCTCTTCCTCTCATGAACCACTTGACCTATGGACATGAAACTTTACAGGCATGGTCCTGTGTGAAAATCAGTCCAGTAAAGCAAAAATCATGGAAGAAAATATATGTATAATAGAAAACCCTAAAATCAATATTTGACCAAATTTCATCGACTACAAAAATGGGGAGGGTACCTGATGAGTTACATTTATGAAGCACAAACTTTTTGGCAGAGGGCACCTCTCACCATATCCGTATAAAGGCGTATATCACCACTTCAATTCTGGGTTCTACCCCAATAAATACGTCTGCAATATACCTCGTAAAACGGTTTATTAGTCGGACATAAAGCACCTTTGCTTCATCAACCTATTTGTGTTTAGAGCAGGCTGTATTTTACAAACACCACCAGTAACTGATCAAGTTCTCCAAATTTGCAGACTGTACATCCAATAATCAACATCGAATATATTTCTAACAAGGAATTTCTGAGTATGCAAATTCACAAGTGGCTACTTGTCTCCCGCCAGTCAGTACTTTCAGTACTTTGATTTTAACATAAAATCAATATTTTTTTTGGGGAGGGTGACTTTTTTGTTATTGATAAAAAAGTACTTACTTTTAAATATTTTTTTTAGATCTAATGTGTTTTATAGCCAAAAGTTCGTCGGCAGCAAAATGTGGAACAGTCAGTATATACCCCCTATATACGTTGTATGCCGGGGGTATAATGAATCTTCTCATAATGGCTGAGCAAGGAGGGTCAATATAGGGTTAACTGTATTGTAATTTTCAAATATGCGGCGTATATCAGAAAATGATAGGTCGGAAAATCTGTTTAAAACATGTTTTCCGACCTATCATTTTCTGATATATGCCGCAAATTTCAAAATTACAATGCGGTTAACCTATTTCTAATGCACTCCTTTACTACTGGCGTAGGAATACATATTGAAATAATTGCGACCGTTCATCAACAATGATATACCTGCAATGTATGACCATCAGCCAATCAGATTGCGTGATATTTATAGAGTGCATTACTCACTCAGCAGCATTAGAATAAATGTTAGGGGTCAGCTAGAAGTACCACATTTCATGTCATACAAATTGTGTCTGTGTAATAGCCATATTAACCCTTAACCCGCTACTCACAACAATTGTCGTCTGCTGTTGCTTTTATATTATCTTGCCTTATTTCTCAATAAAAACATGGTTTGACAGCACTTCAGAATCATTTCCGATGGAAATGATTCTGAAGTGCTGTCAAATCATGTTGTAAATTGTTCTAAGGTGCTGACAAAGCATGTTTTTGATGATAAAACAGAAAATAAACAGCAGACGACAACAAAATTAAGATAGCTCTAAGGGTTAAAATGGGAACAAAAACTGTCGTCTGCTGTTGTTTTACATTTTGTCTTCTGTCTCAATAAAAATATGGTTTGACAGCACTTTAGAATCATTTCCATTGAAAATATGTAATATAGAACATATTCAGCAGACGACAACATTTAATTCAGCAGTGTAAGGGTTAAAATAAACATATTTTTTGTAGGGAAACATTTAAAGAACTCAAGATAACCAATTAACCCTTTCCAGTAGCTACAATAATATCTGACATATAGGGGAGAATATCGCAGTGAGGTAGCAATTTTGTTTCCACCTTTCCAGCAGCCCTAAATAACTGTGACAGATGTTGTTAACCCTTACACAGCTGGCTTACTTTGGTTTTCGTCTACTGTTATACTACATATTCAGCCCAGAAATCAGAATAATCCTGATCTGATGCCACACAAGAATCACTTGGGCCCCTCCCAAAAGCAGTAGGATCAGCACTAATCTGAACTTTTAGAATGGGCAATAACCCAATATAACTCCCAGGTAACAAAGAGCCAAAGAGAGACAGAAAATGTGTTCGTAGAACACGGATGCCCCACCTACCGCTTTGATAGTAAACAAAGCAAAAATCTAAGTTGAAAAGGGGAAAATAATCCATGACCTGGGGGTCGAATCACAAATCAAAAGTTCCGCATCTAATCATCATAAGGAAGCTACATACCAAGTTTTAGGACAGTTTAAAAGTTTTATGAGTTACAAGACAAAATTGCCAAATTCTAAGTTGAAAAGGGGGATAATCCATGACCTATTCTAGGAGTCGGACATTCAACCATTATTGTGATCATTTTATGACACAAGCTGAAAACAAAATGAAAACATATTTTGGCATTTCATTAGAATTGTTTCCTTGGAGACAATTCTAATGAAATAACAAGATGTGTTTTCATGGAGAAATAAGAAAAATATGCTATATTGGTGGTCTGTTTATTGTTTTCTGCAGCATGATAAAGGTACCACAATTGTTCTCATTGCTTTTTGATACTCACTACTTCTGATTTCAATTGGGTTTTTGGCAATTTTAATTGGGTATTTTCTGCAAATACGCAGCTTATCTGGAGCCTGTATGATTGTTTTCCAAACCGCCTTATATAGACGTTTAAACTACAAGTCAGACAAAAGAATACCACTTCATCATCAGACTCCCCTCAAGCCGCCCGCAAGCTTCATTGCATTTTTGGACTTTCTCCCCCCCACCCCCACTTTTCGACTTAATGATAGTGCGTACATGCATAGGCCAGCGATGCACCTGTAAGCATACTAGGTTAACCATGGAATGTTATTGTCAAGGTACGTAACTCACTGTGGGGAGAAAATGTGTATTCATGCCCGGCTAGCTCAGTCGGTTAGAGCGATGGTACTGTAAACCAGAGGTCCCGGGTTCGAGCCCCGGGTCGATGCACATTTTTCTCTTCCTGTTACATTATAGTAAGCAAACTGTGACAGGCTGGCTAGTGATGGAAAGTACTAGAGGAGTTTGGGCGACTGATACAATAAGAAATGAGAATGTAATTTTTTAAAATATGTGAAATTTGCATTCAGATTTCTGAGAATTTAATGTATTAATAAAGGTAATCAGATTTAACGACATCACAACAGAATGTGTTCTGATTGCAATTGGCATGTTCCAACATGTAATTACACAGGGCTCCAGATAAGGAATTAGTAATTGAGTATTTTCACTCCATCATATCTGAAGCAATTGGGTATTTCAATATTTTAATTGGGTAAAATAACATCACACTACTATTTACACATCAACATACAGTAATTATTGAATAGTTTGTTTTGAAATGAAAACATGTCTTGGCATTTCATTAGAATTGTCTCCTTGGAAATATTGGGTACTTCAAAAATTTAACACAAATATCAGAGTAATTTGTCCTTGACCTCGGGCATGAAGGCAGCTGCATGGATGGGCTATAGAATAAAAATATGGATGAGGGAAAAATCCCAAAACTGAATATTTACACAAAAATATATATTCAGCCCTGAGATTAGAATAACCTGATCTGGTGCCAGATCCGCACCACACCAGTCATTTAGCTCCACTCCCTAAAAGTAATATGTTTAGTACTTATCTTACTACTTTTATAATTGGTATAACTGGATTCAACTCTTGCATACCAGAAAGCCAAAATGTTCCTGAGATTCTAGAAAGGTTGAATGACAGAATCCCATTGTTAAATTATTCTTCACATGCTCCCAACCAACCGCATGCTGGGCCAGAGAAAGAATCAGACTTTCATAAGAATACAGGGAGAAGCCGTAGAGCTCCCACAGAACCCCCCCCCCAACCCCCCCCCCCACCCCCCCCCCCCCCCCCCCCCCTTCCCATCGCCCACATGCAGGCCCGTACGGCTCCCGGGACCACCCATAGGTCTCATCTGACCTAGACATTACTAGAGATAGCAGGGATTCCGCTGCGGAAAAAAAAAATGGCCACTTCAAAAAATTGTTTATTTTTATCGCTCCAATTGCGAAAGTGGCGATCGCCAGCGGAATCCCTGAGATAGTGACACTACTTGTCTACAGATGAGATTATACAGCAGGTAAATGTACTGGTTGAATTTAATTTTTTTGTTGAAACAAATTAATTTTCCCATAGTCATTCTGTTGCTTATTTACCCTTAATTTACAGACAAAACTCTATTGTTTTATCTGCAGAGAGTTTATTTCTGACAGGATGGTTCCATTGCACCTCTATTCTCACTGTAGCCAGTGTCCATGCTATATCCACACCACCCCACCCCAGCAATCCACACTCTGAATATGTAAAGTAGATACCTCAGGGGGCCGTTTCACTAAACTTCTTACGACTAAAATGTTCGTAAGCGCAAATTTAGAATCGTCTGCAAATTTCAATTGATGGATTTACATTTATTGAGCATAGGCTGCATATGCAGCCTATGCTCAATAAATGTAAATCCAACAATTGTTTACAACAAAACATTGTTAATGTGAAATTTACACAGACTATCATAATTTTGCACTTACAAACAGTTTAGTCGTAGGAAGTTTAGTGAAACGGCCCCCAGGTATATACATGTACTCCATAATAAATTAACCACATTCATCATTATTTTATTGCACAATTAAATCTGGATTTGTTTCAAAAATTATTCAGTATATCTGTCAAACATGATTATATGGAGCTTGGCACTACCAAACACTTGAAAATGAAAATACAATGTTTAAAAGCTGGAATAAGTGGACATTTTTTTTTCTCCAAAAAAGTAAAGACAGTAGGGCTATTTTCAAAAAAAAAGTAGGGAAAAGAATGAAAAGTAGGGCCCGGTGAAAGCCTGCATAAACAGCACAGTTCCAGACCTTCGTGCGCGTTACAATTAGCGAGCCGGGCAAAAGGTAACTCACAAAACCAGTCAAAAGTGAATGACATCACTTCCGTTGGTTGAAAAGATGGTGAGTGTCTGGCCTTATTATATTATAGAGATCTTAAGTCCCATAAAGTGCCGATGGTTACAATTACTGAATTAGCGAGCCGGGCCCAAGGTAAATAATCCACTTCCGTTGGTTGAAAAGATGACGAGTGTCCAACCTTGTAGATATTTACTATTAGAGTAAAAGTACAGGTTACTTGTAGGTATGATATATATGAGGCATATGTTGTTCATACCGCAATGTGCCTGTGGACGGGTCCGTTTGAACCACAGGTGACTGAAAAACATGGCATGTCAGTATCATTTTTAGTATATAAAATGTAAGGTCAGCAACGTATTAAAACATGTGCATATTTCAAACCCGTTAAAATGACAGGAATTGATAGGTTACCATAAAAAGTTCTATGGAATATGTATAAACATACAGCATCACAGTGCTGTTTACCGGGTTAAAAAGTACATTGTGCATGTGATATAGCACTAGTTTTGTCACCCCGTTCTCTCGCCCCTGAAAATATTAATAATGTATACAGATGGGCAGGTATTTCGTGGTCTCCCAGGGCATTGTCCAGACTATATCTATAGTATATACATATATTAATATATCTAGAATGGAATGTGTACCATTCCAACTTTGTTGTGCCGAATAATTGTGAATAAATCTGTGAATTAACATGTACTGTCGAAAACAATTTGGCTGTCATTGTTACAGCAAAACTCGCGTGACGTGACGTCATTTCCAGAAAGAGCCAATCGGAATGCGCTTCGCTGTTCCAGAGGACCATCGATTTTGACTACTTTTTGTGGGAAAATTATGTGGACAAATAGTGCTGTAAAACAGATACCAAGTACCGTTTAAACTTTAACCTGTTAAATGACACTTGTGATGCTGAACGATATCTTTTTACAAATATTCATCATGAAATGCTATGGTAAGGTAACAATTTCTATCATTTTAACGGGTTTAAAAAAGGTGCGTAGTTCACAGCGTTGCTTACCTTTTTATTTATGTTAGAAACTAGACCCGACATGTAGCCATTGTAGGTCTAGGGGGCGGTTTGGGCAATAAATTTAGTTCGACCTCAGAACATTTTCTAACTAACAAACCTACACAGTAGCATTCGAACCTTGCTGATTGAAAAGTGAAATATGTGTTCTTCTGTTTCAATCATAGAATCCCATAAAAAGGAAAACAATCACTTCAGACAAGATACTTTATTGTTGTTGTTGTAGTTGCTGTACATTCGTGCATTTCAGCCGCTGTTTTATTCGGCTCAACCTCTATCGTAAACCATCATAATAATTAATATGAGCCGCGTCGCGAGAAAACCTGTCTTCGGGAAATTCTTGGTCAAATTAACATTTTGTTACTATGACAATGGTATTTGTATGATGAATTGAATGCTTTTAATTAAAATGAGCCGCGTCGCGAGAAAACCTGTCTTCGGGAAATTCTTGGTCAAATTAACATTTTGTTACTATGACAATGGTATTTGTATGATGCATTGAATGCTTTTTATTTGATCATGATATATGCAATATTCATTAAGATATTATATTGTATACAGCACTACTATTCAGGTCGTTTGAGCACGTGTGCGCATGTACGGCGGATTCGGAATGCCGATTTCTTCTTTTTGACGTCCTGTTTACTGAGCGTTTTAATAATTTACAATTGTGGAAAACCATAGAAGTATATGAAACAGACAGTAATATTTACTGTCCAGGTATGTCATTCTGTATTGATTAACTGGTTGGTTTATTGGGGGCTATATGACAGCTCAGCAAATACAAATGGGAATACACCTGTAAATGGGGAGGACAATACGTTCAATATTAAAGGTACATGCCCACTCAATAGGCACAGACTATTCTTTATAGATAGTTTTGTATATTCTGTAGATATGATATTTTCAGGCAAAATAAACATTCATTCACGATAAAACCCCACGTACTGATTGGCATTACTATACAATTGATATCATATAAAGTATAATTAAAAAATATCATGCCTCATTTGCATATGAAAATAGCCTAATAACACCGCGAGTCACTATGAGTAAAATAAATATTACAAAATGATTATATCTGTATAGCGGGCACTCCTAATTTTTTAGAACTAGTGGAATGGTGACACAATTATACACTTATTTAATTCCTATAAAGAATAGTTTTGCCTACTGAGTGGGCATGTACCTTTAACTTACATTAAAACTAGTGCACAGTCGATGGGCGCCATGGCAATATACACACTTTTCCCAAATGCTAAGTCGAAAATGGTGAGATACTCCATGACCGGGAGGTCGAATGAAAAATCGAAATTCACTTTGCGCATCTACACACATTATAAGGAAGGCACACACCAAGTTTCAAGTCCCTACCTTATTACTGTTAAAATGTTTTACTTCTTACAAGAAACGGACAGACAGACGGACGGACGGTCGGACACCCGTGACGAAAAAAGTTGCCCATTGTTTTTCTTAAAAAAAAAAGATGACAGGCACCCTTACTTCCATGCGTTGTCACTATGTACATAGAGAATAGTAGGTTAGTGCCGTGAATGGGAAAAAATATCTGGCAAGGCTCAGGAAACGGGATGGGCGAGGCTCTGCCGAGCACATCCCGTTTCCGTGCTGCGCCAGATATTTTTTTCCATTCACGGCACTAACCTACTATTCTATTTATCACGTCAACACCTACAAATGGCTGTAAAATGCAAAAATAGTATTGACTGGATATCAAAAATGTTTCACGGCACCGTGTTTCACGGCACATACGCACTGTGTTGACGGGATAAATACAGTTCACAGTAACTCTACCAGCGTGAGAGCAAAAGCCTACATTGCTTACATGTAATTTCTAAACCATCTCATTATTTCACTCACCACCTTCAAGGGTAGCGCTTGGAAGTCTGCTACATGGACAAAATAGATATGGTAGAGCTGGGTCGGGTCTTTTCGGCCTTCTAAGACGGAAACATACACACTGTACAAATCCACAGGTGATTCTAGCGTGTCTTGGATGGTCAATTCTTGTTTGTATATACATGAAACATCTTTCTAAACAATGTACAAAACAATTCAAATGCGCCCCGGTATGAATATTGTGTAATTTAGAAAGGTACAAAACTCGCATTCATCAACATTGTAAGAAAAAACCATGCGAAGTCGTAATGTTTTACTCGCCTATACAATTTGTTGCAGCCAGTCGAAACCGCTGCTTGGGGTGCGTTTTCGGCATAGATTTTTCCAGTTGCTAATACATTAACATAAATCTCAAAGATTTCGAGCGTTAACTGCACTAAAAACGCGTCTCACTAACCTAAATTCGCTTTTTAAAATCAAACACGTTCACTTCCTGAATATAAATGAATATTAGCCGCCATCTTTAAAAAGATCGAATCACGTGACACGCGGTGATTTGGTTGGTTAATGGGAAATGACGTCAGTCTCCAGTAACCAACCAAACCACTGCGTGCACGTGATTGAAATATTTTTTCGAAATATCGGCCCCATGTTAAATTCCCATAGAAAAATCGTTTTTTCGCAATAAAATCAATATTTGATGGAATTTCATCAAATAATTTTTTTTGGGTAGGGTGACTTTTTTGTTACTGTCAGATGGAAAAATATTTACTTTAAACTATTTTTTAGATTTAATGTGTTTAATAGCCAAAAGTTCGTCAGCAGCAAAACGTGGAACAGACAGTAGGTCACCTTTATGAGTGCTGTCTATGTCACGCTAACCTACATTGGAATGTGACACGCCTTAACTTACAATATCGGTATTCTAATATTCAGACACACTCAGATAAATCTGTATTCATGTATGCTTGTGTTGGGTACATATTGCACCATATTTATGCAAGTCTTTGTGTACAGATGTTGTTCTATGGAACACGATTTAATTAGTATGCAATACTCTCTGCACTGTTTGTCTCAACAGATGTTGTTCTATGGAAAACGATTTAATTCGTATTGGCAATACTCTCTACACTGCTTGTCGCAAATTTAAAAGTCACGGGGAAATGAACTTTCGACACATGCGCAATATAAGATATCAACTTAGGTATAAATGTGTTTACTGATGGGGGGCTGGTTAGTGCCGACGGCCGATCAGGCCCGACCCCGCTCTAACATTTTTGCAGACATTTGTTACCGCAATATCAGCTTTTTACACCGCCTTGTGTTGGTTTTGGGAGTGTTACGGTAGCATTTTGTCTTTTCGAGAGTCAACTCGCCTTGCAGTGAGCGAGTATCGTAGCCTATTCAGGCTATTGTTCTGCAACAAGTAACTGAACTTCGAAGTCAGAGTGCAACATGCAAATCTCAGCGGAAATTACGTCAGATAAGTTCACGACGTCATAATTCCAGCACAAAAATATTTATACAATTCCCTAACATTTGATTGGCCCGTACAAGTCTCTGTCCAAAATTGATATCCCAGTAAACTCCCACGCCGAACTACTTTCCGTAACCGTGAGGCGCAGTTAAAATAATTCTTAAGAAAACGGAAAATAAACACATTTTCTTGATGAATTTATTTCAAATGCTGGAATTATAAAGAATGAATGGCCTTTTTGTGGAATTTATCGGGGATATAAACTTGGAAAAGTCGCGGGAATACTGGACGAAGCCTGAACATTGTGGCTGTTTAGACACAGATGTATCCCCCTGTGGTAGATTGCCATTATATTAACCTTAGAATGTGGGAAACAAAACTGCCAATGGAACCCTTACACCGCTATCTTATTTTTGTTGTCGTCTGCTGTTTTGTTTCCGGCATTCGTCCAGTATTCCCGCGACTTTTCCAAGTTTATGCCCCGATAATTTCCACAAAAAGGCCTTTCATTCCTATAATATCTTGTGACGCCGTCAGACTCCCGAAGACAGGTTTTCTCGCTCCGCGGCTCAATTATAATACACTAATCAAATGTGACCGTTTTGACATAACATTTACAAGTAAACATAGACACCTATATACCTGGTAAACACACCCACACAACTAAATGGAGTTGTTACATACCTATGCACAAAGTCAAGCTGGCTACGGCGGCTAAACAGAACGCTATAAGCAATATCATCACCGAGCATAATATCGCTGTTATATATATATCCTGTTAATGAAAAACAGAAATAACAAAAGAGCATAGAAAACTAAAGAAAACAACGAGTAAGATGGTTCGGTGAGATGGCATGTTTTGACTGGAATAAAACCGGATAAATACACCACCGCCTGCATTAATCTTGCCCAGATTATCAACGTTTCTGAACAAGTATGTATCGGCAATGGCAACACGCAATCAAGCAATTTGATTGTCTGATCCTGAGCTGTAGCACAGCTCAGGATCAGACAATCAAGCTGCTTGATTTCAAGCATAGTATTCAAGTACGACAGAACCTCTTTAAACCGGACACCCTTGGTACATCGGTTTAGAAAGGTTCCACTGTGAACTTGTGTATAACTATTTCAAGACACGCGTGCATGGGTGATTTGCGATCATTATAAGGAATGAATGGCCTTTTTGTGGCATTTATCGGGGTAGAAACTTGGAAAAGTCGCGGGAATACTGGACGAAGCGATAACAAATTACAATTAAAAAAAGTAATTTCTTTTTCGAAAATTGTAATTTTTTATCGCTTCGTCCAGTATTCCCGCGACTTTTCCAAGTTTATATCCCCGATAAATTCCACAAAAAAGGCCATTCATTCCTTATAATTCCAGCATTTGAAATAAATTCATCAAGAAAATGTGTTTATTTTCCGTTTTCTTAAGAATTATTTTAACTGCGCCTCATGGTTACGGAAAGTAGCTCGGCGTGGGAGTTTACTGGGATATCAATTTTGGACAGAGACTTGCTACGGGCCAATCAAATGTTAGGGAATTGTGTAAATATTTTTGTGCTGGAATTATCACAACGTACTTGTCTATCTGTCCAGATTACAGAGTTTCGACTGTATTTTGAAATTAAAACAAAAGGACAAAGTTTGAAAAGATTAGCGCAGACGATAGTTTTCTTTTCTTTTCTTTTCTTATGTCGTAGTTTCCTCCTTTCGCTGGCAGCACAAATATGTAGAAAGTTGGTTTAAAACATAATGGTGGTGTACCACTGAGTGGTCAGTTGTCTGCTCATAAGGGTAACAAAGCTCCAGATAAGCTGCGTATTTGCTTAAATGCCCAATTAAAATTGCCAAAAACCCAATTGAAATCAGAAGTAGCGAGTATCAAAAAGCAATACAAATGTTATGGTACATTTTTCATGCTGCAGAAGACAATAAACAGACCACAAATGTAGCATATTTCTCTTATTTTCTAAGAAAACACATCTTGGTATTTCATTAGAATTGTCTCCAAGGAGACAATTCTAATGAAATGCCAAGACTTATTTTCGTTTCGAAGCAAACTATACAACAATTGCTGTAAGTTGATGTGTAAACAGTAGTGTGATTTTATTATACCCAATTTAAATTTTGAAATACCCAATTGCTTAAGACATGATGGAGTGATAATACCCAATTACTAATTCCTTATCTGGAGCCCTGTGGACAATATGAAGGCTGCACAATAAGCATTTAGACTGTTGGCGAATTATCCAAACATTAACCAAATCTACTAACTCGGATGCCATCGACATGGCCATGTTCTTTTGTTGGTAGTGGTGGGACATAAAGCATACGAAGTAAACGTCACCCGACCTCTGACCTTACCGGAAGTTACCGGACCGCCATCTTGTCAAGAAAGTGCATACATGTTGCTGCGGCAAATATAGGCCTCGACATAGCCATAGGTAGACATAGGTAATTAAGGTTTCTTCTCACAGTATTACTTCAGACATTGCAAAGAGATGGGCACAGACTTAGCACTTAACCCTTTCAACCCTAAGGAACTGGAATGGACTGTGATATGCTAATGTTCCGACCAATCGAATGGTAACAAAATTATTTTCAGATTCGTCCATTTATGAAAAGGGGGTGTTTTTGTTCTAAGAAATATGAAAATTACTTGCAAAAAGTGCAGATCCTGATGAGACGGCTCGTTACGAGCCGGCTCATCTGGATCTGCACTGTTTGCATAAACCGCTAGCGGCCTTTCGGGTTCAAAACCTATATCGGGAATGGAACACTACACACTGACAACCCCACACACTACATAACTACGTTTGTACATAGAAACAAAACTGTAAAATGTTTTCGTTCGAATAAAATCATAAATGCTCGATTTTGCAGGACTCTGCACAAACAGTATACATATACGGATACACGCATCGACGAATTGTCGTCGCCTATATAGATATAGTAAACTGTACTTACAGACACGAACAAGATACAAGATATGTGTCCCATTTAAATATCAATAGCAAGGAAATATGTTTTTCTTAGTGTTTGTGGGGGGGGGGGGGGGGGGGCGACGGGGGGGGGGGGTGGGGGGGGGGGGGGGGGGGGGGGGGGGGGGGGGCGACGGTGTGGGGGCGTACGTCGCCCCCCCCCCCCCCCCCCCCCCCCCCCTACATTCGCCGAGGTCCCCGCTATGAAAATGCCACCGTTGAATCCGAATGTAAATGACATAAAATTGCAGGAGAGTGCAATGCAGGCCATCTAGGTTTAACACATTTCAGGAAGGTGCGTCAGGGGCTCGCCCCATGTAGTGGCGCGAGTACGCTAGGGGGGGGGGGGGGGGGGGGGGGGGGGGGGGTGGGGGGGGGGGGGGGGTATCCCCCCCCCCCTAGCGTACTCGCGCCACTACATGGGGCGAGCCCCTGACGCACCCCCTTTGACGTACCCCCAATAGAAAATCCTGCGTACTGGCCTGTATACTCATGTATGTTATTAGCAGTTTGGCAAGCCAATTGCACAATAATTCCTCAAATAGATGGTTACCAGGGGGCCGTTTCACTGTATCCCCCTAGCGTACTCGCGCCACTACATGGGGCTCGCCCCTGACGCACCCCCTTTGACGTACCCCCAATAGAAAATCCTGCGTACTGGCCTGTATACTCATGTATGTTATTAGCAGTTTGGCAAGCCAATTGCACAATAATTCCTCAAATAGATGGTTACCAGGGGGCCGTTTCACTAAACTTCGTACGACTAAAATGTTCGTAAGTGCAAAATTATGATAGTCTGTAAATTTCGTATTAACAATGTTTTTTTGTAAATAATTATTGGATTTACATTTATTGAGCATAGGCTGTATATACAGCCTATGCTCAATAAATGTAAATCCATACATTGAAATTTACAGACGATCTTAAATTTGCACTTACGAACATTTTAGTCGTAAGTAGTTTAGTGAAACAGGCCCCTAGCTGGTGTTGGGGAATTACATATAGTATGCATTTGGCTTGCCATCTAGTGTAGTATCACTGTTGATCGATCTTAGACCGACTCTTGTCAATATTTCCATATGGTCCTGAAATGTCCAGTGTTCCACGAACAGCACAAACGCAAACTATAAACACCGTTTGTATTTGTGGCACTGTACTGTGGTGTATGCAGCTGCACGTTTTCCGCTTTATAGGCAACAAGTTGCACTATACATGTATATCGCTTATGTAATGCAATGTAATGTTATTTAATAAGAGTTGCATGCGTGTATGTACTCGGAACTATCTTTAAACACCAGGGGCCCGTTTCACTAAACTTCGTACGACTAAAATGTTCGTAAGTGCAACTTTAGGATCGTCTGGAAATTTCAATTGATGGATTTACATTTATTGAGCATAGGCTGCATATGCAGCCTATGCTCAATAAACGTAAATCCAATAATTGTTTACAAGAAAACATTGTTAATGTGAAATTTACAGACTATCATAATTTTGCACTTACGAACATTTTAGTCTTACGAAGTTTAGTGAAACGGGCCCCAGACGCTCATTTTGATTGTTTATGCTAAGAATTAAACAAATCCCCAAGGCGGTGGCGGGGAGAATGCTTCCTGACTCCCATACTATAGAACGTCAAAACATAAACTCATATAATTAATGCTAGCTCTAAATCAAGGTGCATGATTACGTGGTTATAACAACAACAACAACAGTGGCTGAAAGTGTTGAAATCTTGAAAGTATTA